>JAMKCH010012737.1:0-27638 GCA_023653785.1 Ophioderma brevispina
GCACCCCAAAACCCCTAAAACGAGGTATTACACATACTTCAAAATTAAAATTTATATTTTTAAAATGGCTACCGGCGGCCATCTTGGATTTTCGGAATTCGCAGCCGGTTTCGAAAAAGCACCTGTGTGATTCTTAAAGGTAAATGGTCCAACAACTCAATTCAAGTCTCAGAATCTCTTGCGGATGAATTGTAAGCGGGGTTCTAAGCAGGTCCTGGACTAAACTGATTGACAGCAGCCATTTGTCATCCGTCATACACGGCTGCACACTGACCCTACGTGCGGTGTTCTTAATTGATTTATATGCTTGTTTGTAGCAAGAACGTACGTCATTGTGCGTGTATGAACAACTTAAAACCTTTTCAAATCGTATTTATCTCTACTTTTTTTACAATGTCGTCTATTGAAAGTGAAAAGTAGCCAAAAATTCGCGAATTCGCTGTGCGGGGCCTTGCAGTTAGCGGGCCGAGTAACCAAAGTCGCCCAGTTGGGCTACCAAATCGTGGATTTGGCAACATTGGTGATTGCATCGGCTTTGGGCGTGCGTATCTTTATGCACCACTTCTTTATCACTGGGGCTCGCAGGCGCGCGGTAATTGGCTGAGAGAAATATGTAAATAGACTAGTGTGTGATATCATCCTAATTATAGTTTGTCACTGCTCGCGTGGAAGCTTGTTGTAATGGTGTTTTGAAAACAATGTTTTGCCCCTAATTTGCAGCCCAAATAACAAATTTCAATTTTTATTGCTGATTTGGGGTTTTCTTATGATCCTTCACATGTGGTATAAATTAGGTGCAAAATTCCCTCGGGAAAGTGGTTTCCTTAGTGTGGGGTCCCATAGACCCCCCCCCCTCCTTGGGCACTAACGGGAGTGAAAACCCCTTGGTCACTTAAGTGTTAACGTTGTTGACGCAAAACAGCACTTATCCATTACTGCCTTGCATCCAATGCATTCGCAAATGTTATTCTAGCGCATTCTGGCAGCTGAAGATGTTGTGTAAACAGCAAGCTTCTTTCCACTGAACTACGTTTAGGAAGTGGAGTGAAACACGTGTAAACTTTATTATGTAAAAGTTATTTTTCTGCGTTTCATTGTCAGTCAGGAGAAAATTCTTGAATCATTCAGTCGAGTGTCGAAACTTATATACACTTAACGCGTTCCTTGCTATTCCAGGAAGGACTGTCATGGAAAATACAAAGATATATGTATCAACCTACAAAGAATTTTCATGGTTTTGATTCATTACGGTGTCTAGCTTGGGATGCAGCCGGGGCAGTGTCAGAACTACTTCGCGTTGACATAGCTGTTATGGTTAATCCTTGCATCAACGGCACTTGTAAAGGTAATTAAAACACTTAATAAGTACACTGTTGCTCTTAAAGTTGGAATAATTTTTTTCAGACCCAATCTTAAAACGTATTTCTATTTGAACGCCTCCGTAATCATTAGGGTAGGTGAATGATTACATAATGAATCCCCACTACCCAGTTGAAGTGAATCCATGTATAATTTTGAATTACGTAACAATGCCTTTTGTTGGGAGCAATAAAATGTCAGACGTCTGTTGTTTGTTCCTTTTCCCCGTTCCAGTGTACAATTGGCCTGTTTTTTCAGAGTTGGTTGTTACCTTAACAACAAAAATTGACACAGAGGTTCCCTAGGCTATGCCTCGTCCAGCGGTATTGTCAATATGCCGATGAGTGCTTGCACTCCGACGGAAGGGTACAAACAAGCCAACGGTCTGTATTCGTGTCCGCGAAGCCAAATTTCTTGGTATTACTTTAGATTCCAATCTTACATGGATACCACATATTAATAGTGTCACTAAGCAATGTTCAAAAAATGTGGGTGTTTTGAACAAAATCAAACACTTCCTGCCTGAAACCTGTATGTATCAATTGTATTGCTCATTAATTATGCCTATTTCAATTATGGTATTTTGCTCTGGGGAAGTGCAAATAAGGAATATGTGAATAAGATCTTTAAAATACAGAAGAGGGCGTTAAGAATTATTTCTAACAGCTCTCACTTATGACGTACTGAACCAGTTTTTAAAAGGTACCATGCCCTAGATATTTATAGTATGTACAAGAAAAAACTTGGTATTTTCATGTATAAATATCACATGGTTTGCTTCCAAATTCCTTTGATTCTATATTTACAAGCTTAGGTAGCAGCCATAGTTATAATACCAGAAACGAGATTAATTATCGCCTTGAAATTCATAAAATGAGAAGTGTCATAACAACAGGTCCCACGTTTTGGAACAGTTTGCCAAACGAATTAAAAACTTGCAATAATATAAACCAATTCAAAAACAAAATATGTTATTATTTGCAAAACTATAGATGATCTTCAAATTATATGATGTGCCATTTCCTTAACCTTTACAAATTTATATTTGTAGTTTAGCTTTAAATTTGCAATGATAATTACGAAATATTTTTGATACCGTATATTATTATCACGTCTAAAATGATTTGAGTTCTATTTGAGACGCCTGTATGTATGTTTTGTGTGGTGTGTCCATTTATGTATGTGTTTTTGTCTTTGTACTTTTATGTAATTGTAATTTATTAATGAATAGGTGGTGCAACGTTATTCAGGTTTTGTGTCAATGTTGCATCTCCTCCATCCTTAACTTGTTTTGCTTTTGTGATTTTACATATATTGTTTAATGTATTTTTGATGGAAATAAACTTGAAATAAACTTGAAATAAAAATAAAAAAATAAAATCCTCAGACATCATCGAGAGGTGGGCCATTTGTGGCGACAAAAATCTTCAGGACGACCACGATTGACTACCAGACGAGATGATCGCCGACTGCTTAATCTGTGCCATAGATTCCCGGAAAATGCCAACGAGCCGTCTTCGTTGTTTGTGGAGAAGACACTATGGAATCAACGTTTCCCGCCAAACTGTAAATTAGAGATTGCTTCAACATGGTTAACGAGCACGACGAATGACCAAATGTCCACACTCAACCGTTCTCCACAGAGTTGATCGACTTCACTGGGCTAGGGAGCACAGAAGACTGCAGCCCGGAAAACTGGCAAAATGTTGTGTTTATGGACGATAGCCGCTACATTCTTGACCATAAAGATGGAAGACAAATGGTTCGTAGAGTACGTCGTGAGAACCTCCGAGATGACTGTTTTCAGGAATCGACTCAAGATGGTGGCGGCTCAGTGATGGTATGGGCCGGTATTCATTATGGAGGAAAAACGTCACTGATGGTGCCAGATGGAAACATGAACGCCGCGCCGTCGTGTACATGGACATTCTGGAAAGCCACTGTCTGCCACATACAAGAAGGGTTTATGCAAAAATTTTCGGCTGCAAGACGACAAAGCCACGCCGCACAGGGCCGCTGTAGTGAGACAATATCTTGAGGCAGATGGGGTGGATCGGACAGATACCATGACCAGCTTGCTCCCCTGATCGAGCATGCCTGGGATGCCTAAGGCCGAGCCATCAATGACAGGGACAATCTTGGAGTTAGCTCAGGCTCTGATCGATGAGTTGGACGCTCTACCCATTGACATCATAAACAACCTTATGGACACTATGCCGCGACGTCTTGATGTACTGATTCATGCCAGTGTTGGGCATTCTCGGTATTAGTGACTTAATGACATTAAAACAGTACTATTGAACATTTCGATGCATGAAATCATCCAAAAATGTGTTATCTGTAAAACCGACTGATGTGAAAAAATTGTAACAAAATCCTTAAATCTGCTGTTCAAATACCCCCTTTTCCTTTGAGGCTAAAGACACAGTTCGCAAATGGTTAATTGTGGACTAAGGTCATGGTAATATGTTCGGAAGAGACTGATGAATCAAGTAGTGTGGCGATATACACCCTAGATATCATAAATAACTCACACTGTAAGAATCATTCCATAAAAAGTGGTAAAAAATATTTTATTCCAACTTTATGAGCAACAGTGTAACTTCGTAGTCTCTTCTGTTGACGTGTCTTATGTTGTTTATTTTCCTCTTTGAGTTTTGGCTGATGTTTGGTGCCAAACTTTTCTTTTAAAAAGTTATAGAAAAAGGCTTCCCTTCTCCTCATCTCATCAGATGGGTCTTTCTGACAGTTCATCATTAAGCTCTTTCCATTTCTTGTATCTCCAGCTTTTGGAAGTGTTAGCCTTGCTTTAGACTCCACCTTGTCACAGATTTTTTTAATGATCAGCTGGTCTTTTAGTTTCTTTTTATGGTGAAGGAACTGTTTGCCCGTCAGGTTGGCACTGTGTTTGTATACCTGACCTGATCTTAACAGACTCGACTTATGGAGTACAGACCTTGAAGCGTTGCTTATTTGGACTCTCTCCCTGCGCTTTCCTGCAATGGGTCTGATGTGATGCACGACTGCGGCTTGAGGGCCACGCTTTTCAACAGATTTAACAGGCTAGCTAAAGCAGCCAATTTGTCCGACCGTGGGATCTCCCTCGATCTAGATCTATTGCTAAGTTCATCAAAATCAATCCGATCAAAATAGCTGTGCTTTTGTCTCCCCTCTCGAACAGCTGTGGAGGTCTTTACCTTATTCTGACCTGTAGCGTTTATGTTGAGCGGTTAGGCTGCTGACCCGTTTCCACTGCCGGCTATTTACCCGGCGTCCGCGGTCTTTCCCAGCTGTCACCTGTATTTCAAAATATCATAAGGTACTATTAAGAGTGCATTAGAAGCAATGTGTACTTGGATATGAAACTTGAAATTAACTATTCGAAAGATCTATTATGATAATATGCCACATTCCACATGATATTTGAAGGCGTTGCTGCCAGGACGCCTTCAACCTTAAGAATCTTAATGATCCTCAGTATACTGTCCAATTGTTTGCGGGGATGGATCCTTGCCCTCAATTCGTTTGTATCATTGCTTTGTGCAGGTAAATCTGAATATGATCCAAACTGCACTGATGTTCGTCGCAGCGAAGGTTTTGAAGGTTACATGTGTGATTGCATACCCGGAGCTTATGGCGATATCTGCCAGTACTTTGACGAATGCCTCTTGGGTACCTGTTCCAAACCCCATGATGAAACCAGGTACGTATACTCTATAATTACAAAACGAAGCATTCCCTGTTATTTGTAGTTCCTGTATACTTCACTTCTTTTTTTTTCATTATGTTTTCACATGTTCTTAGACGACGTTCTATATTAATTGGAACTCTTACTGCCGTGTGCTTAACTGTCTTAGCTGTTACCTCGGCACTCGTTTACTTGAAGAAAACGAAAAGGTTAGATTCTGGTTTTTTTACCACTTCTAATTTAGCATTTTTGAGTAAGTTTGCTTTGTTGCTGGAGATGGTCTTTGACCCTTTTTACAAGCTTTTACACATTTCTTTGTGAGTTTACACACTAGCCGGTACAGAAAATTTATCTTCGAGGCTGAATAGAATATAATGTACATCTACGCTGGCGACACTCCATTTTTGCTACGGAGGAAAAACATAATAAAAAACCTATTTATGAATTATGACAAGGACCTGCAGAATTTGAGACGGGATCGAGAGAGTGAGGGGGAGAGAGAGTGAGAGTGCATAATTTTAGTCGTATTGATAACGTAGGTGAGATAGGCTTATGCAAACGTTGTTATCGTAGTTGATTTGTTATTCGTGTCACTACATCCATATTGTCGAGGGTATGGCTTTGTTTGGAGAGGATTTGTTGAAACCGAAATTTAAAAAGCCGAAGATGTTACGTGGTATAGCTACATTTTAGTATAGTTGCACTGGTATTCCAGGTAAAGGCATCAAAGTACGGTATGATTAATTTATTTTAATAAATTTAAATTTCTCGATTCCCATTGAGTTAAGTCAATGAAGGTAATGTTTAATAATTATAATGACGGTCCTGACTATGTGCGGAAGGTGAAGGGATTTGCTAGTTTGAGTGGAATTTGTCTTTGCCTGTATGGCTTATTTTGGTGCTTTGAATCCGAATAAAATCTAACCAACATCACTTTCTATTTAAGGCACCGATCAATAGGTCCCACATATAAGATTGCATGGTCCCTTATTGTGCATCGGTAAGTTACTGGTTCACATCAAAGAACAGAATCTTATGTATGGCGTTCGATTTTCAAACTTAATGGCGGGTGAAGCCGTGCATGCACAAGTTTCGGCCTCAATCCAAGCCACGTAAAAGTTGTATCAATTTCCATAGATAAAGCTCACAACCTCTCACAACGAATGGAATCGTCGAAACCTCTCATTTCAAGTGACACGAATAAAGAAATATCGGACTATAGTATGTCATTTTATTGTAATTGTTAGAAATGTTTAAGCCTGGTTAAGAAGGATTACGTTTGAAGCTCGTCTTTAGGAATTAAGAGGAAATTATTTTTGTTTCATTATATTTATTTTTGAGTAGATAACCATAATATCGCTACAGGTAGAATTACATGCTGTTTGTTTGCTTTCGTGATATTTGGTGTCTATAGGCTGCCTGGTAAACACAAAATCGCAAGTGCATCTGAAACAGACGACCAAATAGACGGAAATGCCAATGGAACTCCACTACACCTTTTTAATATTGTAAAAGATGACCCCGATAAAATAGACAATCCTGAATCGAACAAGATCGATACGAATGACATCGATGACGTCGAGTGTGAGACATCTTTAGATGATCATAAACCATCCAGATATCTGCCCGCCGACCACATGCCAATAGACAGACCCCATTCAGCCATATCTTCCTGTTGGACTGATGATGCCAAAAAGGATCAAAACCACAACGATTCTGCTGGAAATGAGGACACTAGAAATCGTCGCCCAAAGAGCAACCAAGTCGGCGTAGTCAACATTGACGAAGACTTCTCCGCGGACCAAAATGACAAATCTCCTGAAGCTTCGGGCAGACGCAGTACTTTTTTAACGGATAAGGTACATCGCCAATGTTGGATCAATGAAGGAGACCCGGACGCTGAGCCATCTCCAACTTCCATGACCATGCAGGTTGATACGTTTACAACACCATTGCCTGCTGATGAGATAGTAGATACTGCAGTGAAAGACGAAACATTGGTGAAAGATATAGGCGAAGAGGAATTGAATTTAGGAGAAGCGTCTCCTAATCCACATCCCTTAAGCAGTGATTGTGAGTACAACAGCTATTATATTCATAATATTGGATGAACTGAAGTTGATGCATTTATTTCGTGAGCTAGATCAAAATATCCAGAACTAGACCATAATAGAGTGTTTGACACTTTGCGCTCGATTGCTGTTGTAGGCTTTAAAATCGGCCATCAATTCAAAATAATGCACTGCCAACTCTGACACATACTATTGTGCTTTTTATTCGCCATGTTGACTTTCCTTGTTCGAGTCGGTAAATTTCATGACGGAAAACGTACAACTTTAACGCAGAACAAGTCAAGGTGACAAGGCATGTCACTTCCAAGATGAACATGTACCTGAACTTTAAAACTTCAGTGACGACCCTGTCCTAAGTCCCTCTAAACAGAAGTATTTCATGAAAAATATTTCCTTAAAAACACTAGTTACATCGTAACTGATGTGTTGAGCAAGCACGTCTAGTATTCGGGAAACGGCTTAATTAATCTTAAAATGGAGATCGATTTCAAATTTGCAAATTCTATCAATCCTCTGTTCAGTGTTAAAAGCTGTAATAAATGTTAATAGCGAGGAGGTGATTTTTGTTTATGGAGTCATTCAAAGAATCCGATTTAACACTTTTATCATGTGCATGTGAGAAGAAGCTGACTTGATAAAAAATAATTGCAAACTAGGCCTCAAACTGATAAACGTGCTTAAAAGAGCTATAGAAATGAAGACCCGCGTTATAACGAATTGCATGACTGCCCAATATTTTTTTCACTTTGTGCAATGTTGGAAGGTACACGCCAGGCTTATGTAACTTGTCTCCATGTTCGTATAAATATAGATAAAGGTATCAATATGTGGGCATGAGCACAGCACCTTTGGAATGGGTCGACCGGGGCTGGGCCATTATTATAATGACGATACCTAATGCCAACATAAAGATATGGTTATAATTGCCATTGAGAATATTTCAGATTTCACAATTATCATAGACGCTAGAAAATTATAACCACGCCATTTTACTGTCATCAATGAAACCTAAAAGCAACAGAGACGCCATTCTGCGACCACTAGCTACCACTGATCTCTATACAATAGATTGGAAACCTGGGCTTCGTACTTGAGCCACTGACCATGCTGACGGCCATATTGGTAATCCAAAAAGAGCCCAAGCAGGTGGTTGAGAGCAGGTTATTTACAGCAAATGGAAAGTGTGAGATTTTGACCACCACTCCTGGAGCATATAAGTTGTGGCAACCGTTCCAGAGCGGAGCTATTCATTAGACTGAGTGCTGACCGCAATAGCAGTAGCGATTTATTCCGTAAATGTTATCAAGGATTAGAATTGCAAATCTGGCAAACCAATCCTCGCTGGTCTTGTGGTTAGGTAGCTGACCTCATGATACAGTGGTCTCACTACTGCCTCTTTTAAAATATATCTTCAATATATCTCTAGCATGGCTTATAAAATGCCATGAAAATTCTTAGAGGACTGAGACATGCGTAATTGCGTATATTTCATGCAACCAATCAGCGGGATGTATTTAATTGCATTCAATAAAGCTTATATCCCTGGAGCTAGCACACATTTGCTTGCTTAAGAAAGTAGGGGGAAACAAGGTCAAGGCCCATTGAATGCAATGGACGTTGACCTTCTGTGCCCCCTACATCTGTAACTAAGTATTTTAGACAGTCAAAACTATTCCTTATTTTAATCCTATGAACTGCTTCAATATTTTGCACCATTTTTTGTCTAAATCGGAGCAACTTTAAAATTTGACCCCTGTACAACTGAAATTAACCCTTTTTATTGATTTTTGCTGTTTTAAGCCTATAACTCTTAAACTTTACATTGTAGATAGTACAAACTATACCTTTCCTGAATCCTTGTGGTTAGACAAATAACATGGTATACTTTCAACATGATTGGATCAATTTATAAATTTGACATCTGTACAAACTTTGTCTTGGCCCCCTCACCATTTGCTGCACTTAAGAATCACGTTTCAGGGTCCCTGTCAGTCTGTCAACATATTTAATCACTCAAACCTTTTATACTTAAGATGTGTTACAAATGTCTGCTAGCTCCCGGGTTATTAATTTGGCAAAATTATCTTCCAATTGAAACGCGTGATATGGAATAGACAGAATACAGATCTACTACTCAATATATACTGGACGGGTGTTATGACCCTTGACCCATATATGTGCTTTTGGACATCTTGACTCCAGAGGTCAAAGGTCGAGGTCGGATAGGAACAAATATCAAAATGTTCAGCCATTCACAGATGGACAGTTATTGCGACCTCATGGTATAAACTTGGCACGCTTACATACAGCCTATTTAATGATTGGGTGTACACATATCTGAGATCAGTGGCAATCTATTCGTTTTATGGGATCAAAATGGGTTCAATGGGAAAAAATAAGATAAAACTTAGTTCAAATGACCAACGAAGCAATGGCATCATATTGTCCTTGGAAAGGTCAATGGTGATAATCTCTATACCACCAACTGGGTCTATTATGAAACATACTTAAATGAAATACCAATGATAACCATACTATTATATTGGTATCAGTGAAAGCTTAAAAGATTAATGGCAGGCTTTTGTTGTCAAATACGAAACATGCTGAAATGGAAATGGTGACCCCACGTCACTTGACCAATAGTTGTGAAATCAAAGTTAAATAAAAGACAACCATCTAACAATTAATGTTCAAATGTAAATTATAGCCACCCGTTACATTCAGTGCACATAATATATTCAATTCAATAAACCCGTTACATTCAGTGCACATAATATATTCATTTCAATAAATACTTCACTATATGTGCAAGAAATCATACAGTGTATACACTTTATATTTTGTTAAAAATTATATACAGGGTGTCTCAGAAAGAATTACACCGTAACTATAGGCGATCATAACTTCAAAAGTAAGTATCACATTTGAGAAATTTACAAAGAATCTTAATCCACAATTACTTTTTAACATTTTAATCACTATGAGCTAGAATTGTCTGAACTCCCATGGCACAGTTCAGTAACTTCCATTCATCAGTGTATTTAGGAAATACACCCCCTGGTTTTTGGGTAGGATATATGATACCCAGAGCACACAATGTCAGTGCATGTCAATGCATGTACAAGCACAACCCACTGAACTGTGTCCTTGGAGGATGAGCATATTGTAACTCATAGTGAATGTAAACATCACTCGATTCGGTTCAGTACTTTTGAAGAAATAAACGATTATGTAACACATATCAATGGACACTTCCTTCCAAGTTTGCTCACAAAAATGCAGATTTGATGTTAACTACCGCTGATTACTCGTGTTATCTGTTCAGGCTGTCTTCTTTTCATTCCCCAAAGAACCGGCCTTGTTTAATATTTTGTGAGTTCAATGCCATTTTGTTCGTTTTATTATAGTAATAAAGAATTACCTTGACAATTATAACAAAAATCCAACAAGAAAAATAAAACATTGTAAATAACAAGAATGATCATCTTTATTAGAAAACAACACCAATACAATCTGTAGAAAATGTGAAATATGTTAGTTGAACTAGGGGGTGGCACTGCATAGAATGAATTGAGAAGTTTAATCAATACTTTAACAGTTGGATAAACTGAACAATAATATTATTCACAATGGTTTTTATTCAAATTAGACATCGTATTCCAATATGGTGGATTCTACATTTAAATAATAACGGCATGATTTGAGTGAAAATTCCCGTGTTTTAATCTTGTGTTATATGAAGTACTGGCACGAGACAAGATGGTTGGTCAACATTTGTCGCCCATACAAAGGGCGTTAACTGGTCATAACATTACTCTGGTCAGGCAGGAATTTAGATTAAGATTCCACAGAAATCCTCCTTGCAAGAAGACAATCTTGAACAATGTTAAGGTGTACCATGAAACGGGTACAAGTCAAAATTTGAACAAGAGTCGCTGTGGAAGGCGGATAACTGTCCGAACTTTACAGAACATTGCAGCCATCAGAGGGAGTCTTCGTCTAAATCCAAGACAAATTTGCAGACGTAACTATGTGCCACATATCCACAGATCAAGCTTTAACAGGATTACCCGCTTAGACCTGAAATTTCACCCTTATAGAATGCAAAGGAGGCATTCTCTCCAAGCAGCAGACTACCAACGCAGAATAACCTTCTGTCAATGGCTCAACACAAGGCTTGCAAGGTTTTTAACTGAACTTATAGTTGGGGACGAGGCAACGTTCAAGATGAACGGACATGTCATCACATACAATGTTAGGCAGACCATAACAACCCCAAGAGACTTTGAGACTTTAAAGAAATAAAATAGAAAGTGAAAGAAGTATTGATTATTTCTCGCCTGTTCTGCCTGTATCACTTTATTACAAAACTTGAAAGGAAGTATCCATTGACATATGTTAATTACATAATCGCTTATTTCTTCAAAACTACTGGACCGAATCGAGTGCTGTTTACATTAAAATATTGAAAAATAATTGTGGTTTCAGATTCTTTTTAAATTTGTCAAATGTGATACTCACTTTTAAAGTTATGGTCACCAATAGTTAGGGTGTAATTCTTTCTCAGACACCCTGTAGTAACCACATGCAAATATACATATGCAGGGCCGAAAAAATAGTGACCATGCCACTTGCAAATATACATATGCAGGGCCGTACGCAGGATTTTATGTAGGGAGGGTGTGCAGGACTTTTTGTAAAGTGGACCAAATCCTCCCCAAAATGGTTCTTTTTTGGGACTTTTTTAATATCTCATCAGCAAAACCATTGAACATCTTGTCAAGGTTTCTCCAAACAAAAGCAGAAAAAGTTGACCTTTTGCCCCTTCTGAGGAATTTTGGGAGTTCCGACCGGACACCCGCACTCGCCCCCCCCCCCCCCCCCGTACGGACCTGCATGCGTGTTAACCCAAAACTGGGGACTTTCTAGTTCTTATTGTGTTTTGAGAAAACATTGGAATTGAAGATTTGTTGCACCGCTTTGGATTTTTTAATTAAAAAAGTTCAAGGGATGCAGAATCTATGGGTCCCATATAGGGCCTACGGCATTCTAAAATAATTATGCTAGTGTTAATCTAGAAGCTAATTTCTGAACGGGCCGTAAAAATTCAAGTTTTTGCAACCACCTGGTGATTAATTTTCCCTACACCTTGAAGGGGAGGTATCCCCTGACTAGAATTAGGTATGTTTCCGGCCCGAAAAGAGGCACATTAACGTTTACTGCCTATTTCAAAATGGCCGCCATTGTTTTATGAAAAACTGTCATTGTAATTCATTACAGAGAGGAACTTCATCCCGCACTAAACGAAATGAGGTTTTATCTTCCTGAAATGGGCTAAATCAAGAAGAAAAATTTCCTTCTTTTTCGACATTATAAGAATCACAAGGAAAACTGTTAATAACATATTCCTTTGTACTTCCGGACAATTGCAAACCAATCAACATGAGTTCACGCTCGGAAGGAAGATGATCTCGGCAGTAGAGAGCGAAAAGGATCCGCGGCGCGCGATATTTTTTAGCATAATCAATACTTCATAAATTATACTGATGTGTTTTAGTACACCGATTTTACAGTTGATTCTAACTTCTCCTACTCTAAAATAATAAGATTTTGAAGGTTTCATGGGGATTCGAACCAATAACCTTACAATTTGTAGTCTCAATCTTATACACAATGCTATGCAAACCAATCTAGTAGGTCGTTGTTTTGTGATACTTGAATCAAAGTTTACGGAATAAAGCTCATACACACTACTGCTTATTACAATTATAATAATCGATCGATCATGAACGTTGCCGGTGACTAGATGTTGTTTTATGGGCTTGGTTATGCTAAGAAAATAAAGCCCGTGCACGTACACACTTCTTCCAATACAATTTACAAATGAAGAGCGCCGCTCATTACTCTCATTACTGAATGGTGACGTCATATTTGTGATACAGCTTGGGGAGATTTTGGAAATTCTGCAATATGTGTTCATGACGTTCGAGAGACTTTTTTAGACCTCAGGTGATCAAAATTATATGCGCAATGATAATGGGAAAATCCGGTATGGTCTCGGCTATCGGAAGCTGAAAACAGAATTTAAATAAGACTTTCCGTTGTTGAGTGTTGGTGTTGGTTTTATGTTAGTAATGTTGCGCATGAGTCAATCCCGGAAATTGAGGGTTGAAAAAGTACTCCTAAATAACCGTAGATTATGCGCGATATAATGTGACTAGTGAGATGTACTATCTGTGTCGGTATTACTTAGATCATTCCTGAACCCACAGTGTCATCATTGCAAGGTGACATTTAATTTTAATAAGGTGACATAGCAAATATGCATGGCTATTTTCCGGCAGTGAAACCAAGTTTGAACTGCGAAATGCAATGGGAGTATTGATTGCTGTCATAATTATACGCGGAACCGTGTCTGTGGGCGCGGTCACGCATGGTTTGCATGACACGTACAATGTACACACATATTTACTGCATTCGGTGTGTATACTTAGGTCAGTCACCCGAATGTACTACACATGCGCGAATTGCCATCGGTGACTAGCGTCGGTGACTTGTCCCTTGAATCTTCTATACAGCCTTCAATAGAGAGGTTTGTTTGTACCGTGGCGGACAAGTCCGAAACAAAGTTAGCACTGGATGTGCTCGAAAGAGGCATGTACATTAAAATTACACAAAATAGCCAATGATGACTTTTACTAACATTTCAAAAAAAATATTCCTGACCATATTGAACATTTTTCTCACATCATATTTAAAACACCGGTATGGGCCAAAAACATTTAAACAACTTACCGTTTTCTTAATCATGTAAATTACAGGCTGAATCCACTGACAGAGAAGAAGCAAATGGATGTTGCAGGATATGAGACTTCGAGCATTCATACTGATCACTGGAGACAAATGTTGCACATTTAACCTTATATGATTATTGTCAAAATACTCGGTTTTAATAATCCGTGAAGAGGGGGAGGGAGAGCGAAATTCTCGAGAGGTTTGTAACCAGTTTAGTAACTTTAGCTGACAGTACCCGGTAATTTATCTTTCTATGGAGTATTACAAGGTCTGTGAGATAGACTATTCAATGATTAGGTCGTAACAATAGCACCGTAAAATCTGTACTGATAATTCGCAACTGCCTTGTACCTATGTAACTGTGTAATATGATTTGTTGCATTCAGAAGTTGCTAGGTGATAAATATGACCAGTAAACTTAAAGCAATGCTGTATATTTTTTGGAGAAATATAAAAAATGTCGGATTTACCAGGAGTCTATAAACTCACCCCGTCTGGGTCACTGACCTCTACCCATGGATAGCGGGCTGCCGCACCGTTGAATATTCGCCGATTGAAACCACAGGAAGTTGCATTTTGCCCTGCGCAATATGGCTTCACTTTATTGTCAAAGTTAAAGCCTCGGAATTTTGTAGAACAATAGAACATCTGTGTGGAATATGTGCACCAGCAGGTGTATGCATTGGTTTCCGCCATATTGCGAATTGCAAAAAGCAACTTCCTGTTGTTTCAATCGGCGACTCAGACCCGCTATACATGTGTAGAGTTCAGTGGTCTGGGTGAGACCTCGGTCCGGCTATTCCACAATGTTGAGGGCAGTATTCAAATGTTGGTGGACTTGGTGAGAACCTGATAAGAGTAATCCCAATTGTAACATTTACATGTTCAATGACGCTATTAAATAAGATAAAATCTAAATCGTAGATAGTAAGCTATGTTTTTCTTATAAGTATTGTTTTCTCTTTTCTTTTTTCATGTTTTTAAGATGACGAACTCGCGATTTGTTGGATTCCGTATGTGTCACAATCACGAGCAATCTTGTAGAACTTTCACTAGTCTACTAACGTCTTTATCATAACTATGCTATCCCCATACTGCGCGGGGGCGCTATAACAGCGGTTCCCTTGCTTTGTACGTGCTAAATATAAGAGTTTCACAGGCCTGATATAGGATTGTGCCTTTAAAACGTCGTCAACTTTAAGTAAAAAAGCCAGTTTGATTTTAATTATAAATTTAATTTCAAGACATTTAGATCACATTTGAACCACTTTGAGGGAGTTTTAATTCATTAA
Source organism: Ophioderma brevispina (assembly GCA_023653785.1). NCBI lineage: Eukaryota > Metazoa > Echinodermata > Ophiuroidea > Amphilepidida > Ophiodermatidae > Ophioderma > Ophioderma brevispina. The sequence goes on from JAMKCH010012737.1 coordinate 15,207, forward strand.
CCAAAAACCCAACGGTTCCAAAATCTCAAAAAGAAATATTGAGGACGTGTGGCATGAAATATTACTTTATTCCGTTAACCGGTTTTAAATAAACGCAGCCTAGACTATTCTACTACTACTACTACTAATAATAATAATAACAATAATAATGATAGCATAATACAGGGGGGTAGGACACGATCTGCTCGATTTGGGCATTGGGGATTTCCAAACGGTAATTTGTGGAACTGCTACGTGCATTTACTATGGCAGCCTCGGTCCCAGTGACATTAAAAAAATCATCTTTTAAACCTTTGTTCAAAAGATCTTAGTAATATCATGATAAATTAAGGAAAAATTATTGACTTCAAAATCCGTCGGGGTTAGTGGATTAACCCCGCTGCAAAATAGTGTAATTTCCAATAACGTTCATTTAGATTTAAATATTCGTGACCAGGCCTAGTCTTTAGTCAAGTCTGTGTGTAACCGTTCGATATGCGTAATAGCGCCCTCCTACCGTTAAGTCTTTGAAACAGACTAGCACCCGGAAGTTGATGCCATTTTGAATTTGCTGTTGCTGTTAGGTTGGCATGTCCTACCCCCAGGCATAATAATAATAATAATAATGCAATAGATAAGACGTATTATTTTTCAATGATGGTTTCTAAAATGCGGGAAGCAATAAAATAAAATGCATGCGCAAAAATATGTTTTGCAAAGTTTAACTGTTATGTTACGCAATGGCTTAAAACGTTCGGGCACAGATAATGGTAAATGGTGAGAAGTTAATTTTTTTCAGTGTGCTCGGACTCAAAATGTGTGCAAAATCAAGCATCTTGAGCTAGTTGTACGTCAAAGACTAAGAGAGCACTTATAAAGGCCTTTAATGCGGAATTGGTTATACCTCTTTTTTCTCTCTTTTTTGTGCATGGAATCAATTTCCGCCATCAAATAATTTAGGGAAAGTGTAATTTACATCATAAACTTTCAAGTACCAAATTGAGCTTAATAGTTTATCTTTAAATGAATCTAAAACTATATTTCGGTCATTTTTGCTAATTTCCCACATTGACCTATATAGACCATAGCAAGCGACTTGGACCTCTGATCATAAAAAATCATCAGAATTATATCAGAAATTGATTCCCTGCACGCATAAAAGACCTCTGAAAAAGGTATTACCCAAGGTATACCTCTTGGGTTTAGTTGTTCAAAATTTATATATTTATCATGGCTGCCATCGATCCTCTCGGATTTTACAATCTATAACACGTGATCTGAATTCTAAATTATAATGTCAGAAATGAGTTTGGTGCACCAAAAACCCATTAGGTAAAACAGGTAAAGGTAGAGTGTCGTGCTGAGCAAGCTCATGCGCGAAGTGCGTGGCCCATCTCTCTTTCCTCGGATATGTGCTAGGCTCCTCAGTGAAATTTTTGCAGCATGCGGATCATCCCGCACATCGAATCTGCATTCGCTGGTACCCAGTTCATAACTTTGGGTGATAGAAGTATTGAGATTTGGCTGCCGGTGGCCATACTAATCTTGGAATTTATTTCAAATCCGTAGCATTTGATCTGGAATGCGACTATACTCATAAAAATTGCGTTATAAGTGATTTCCGTGCCCATAAAAAAACCCCTTAAAGGTGTGGTATTACACATACATATATTCTAGAGTAAGTTTGTTCAAAATTGATATTTCCAACATGGCTGCCTGCGGCCATCCTGGATTCTTGGATCTTCCTAATCCATACGATCCGAACTTTTCATCATACAATATTGATGTCAGAAATTTATTCCCTGCACCAAATAAAAAACGCAATAAAACGAGAGGTATTACCCTGGTGTTAAAATATACCTTTAAAGGTTAGACTTCAAATGTATAATTATTTAATTTGCGCTGCGGCCATCCTTTATTTTCAAATTCATAGGATTTAATCTGGACTTCTAATCAATCAAAAAATAGGTCAGAGCAGTGATTTACACATATCTAGGTGAAATGATCAAAATGATATTTTAAATTATGGCCACCGCCGTCTTCGGATTTTCAACTCCACCGCATTGTGACATTGACTTCCAATCAACAAATAATGCCAGAAATGGATACCTGCACCGAAAACCCATAAAGCGAGATATTATATTTAAACTACTCTAAAAACGTAAGTTATTTAAAATATATATTTTCAAATATGCTGCCGGTGGCCATCTTGGATTCTCAAAATTTGGAGCCGTGTCGCAAAAGCACCGGTGGATTTAAAGGCAAGTGGTACAGTAAAAAAAAATCAAGTGTCAAAATCTCTTGCGGGTGAGTTGAAAGCAGGGTCCTACCCAGGGCTGAATAAATACTAAGCCCCGGTCCTATATTAGGAACGATGTCGGCAAAAACCGGACAGAGAGGGAAATATTTGACTAGCGCCTTCTAGGTATATTTGCAGATGAGCAACTTACTTGGATTGTGTAATATGACTCGCAAATGCGGTCGTTAGTTAATATTTAGTAGCAAGTTCATTCTGCAAACCCCGCAATGAACAACGTACAATTAAGTAGTCTAGCTTGTATTCTACAGCTGTTTCAGCCCCAGGCCTTAATTCGCTTGTAGAGTGCCACGTAATAGGAATTTGGTTACCCAGCAATCGGTCTAAAAAATCACAGGGCAAGCACAAGGACAAGTGTGATGCAATGGATGGTTTAATTCCTTGTGATTGGTTTGGACGATGGCATGGGGACAACACTATCAGCGATATCTGGTAGAGCATGGACATTAGTTCAAAGACCCTATACGGTGGCCGCCTTTGTTATTAAATCCCACCATGACCATTTACAGGCCTTAAAGGTATTCGAATCAACCCTCTCAGCAGGAGCGCTGCCAAGAGAATAAGAATTGTGCATTGAATGAGCTAATACAATTGAAAATGGTCATGAAGTGAAAAACAGACAAAACATGGACGTGCTTAAACAAATAATGAACAAAGTAGGAACAACAATGAAAAAACAGAAACCAAGGGACGTACAAACAACCTACCGACAAATAACTTGGTAGGAAGACAAGACAAACGAGAATAAAATCAACTGTAGATTTTCAATTAAAAAGCCAAAACGCTTAATGTATAAGATTGTTTTGATGATTTTTCTATTGAGAGAAATAAATTTGAGTTGATCCCGGACAAGAACCATGTGAATTAGTCTCAGAAGACAGCTATACACATATTTTATTCCTCGCCAACTCGAAACTGTTTTCATTGTAATCTCTAACTCTAAAATACTAATAAAATAACTTGTGCTAATGGAGTGTTGATTTGATCCCAAGCCCTTTAGGACCTAACCCTATAAATAATTTTACTCTACTCTACAGACCCTGGCTTGATAGCTCAGTCGCCAAGAGTGCCGTGTGGTAATACGGAGGTCTCCGGTTCGAGTCCGCCAAAGCGAAGCGTTTTTAACAGTAACGACCAAATCCATGCGCTGGCCATCTACAGGGAAAGATTAATAAATATACATCACCAGCTATATTTCTCACGAATGAACCGTATTTTTTCAAATAGTCTAAAATAAATACATCCTTTGTTTTACCCTCAAAACCTTGAATTAGCTTATTGAAAGTAAATGACATTTGCTGTTTCTTTCGATAAAAAAGTTCAATGTTTTAAAAATTTTGCCATATAGTATTGCGTCAGAATGAACCCAGGTTCCCCTGCCAACATATATTTTGACTGGAAATGGTTAGTCTTGTTGGAGTGGTCAAGCATGAGGCCGGTGAACAGATACCTGAAAGTCCAGTCAAGCGGCCCCTTTAAGTTTTCCAAACAATTTCCTGGTAGATGAGAGTAACCGTGGGTATCGGATTAATTAAATTGAGCAATCTTCTTTTAGAATCAGTAGAGTCAATCAATCTAAACAATTTGGGCTCCATTCAGTGGTTCTTTGATCAGGTCCCCGGGGCAAATGGGGTCATGGGCAATTTTCCTTTCAATTGATTGCCTCGGTGCGACCCTGATAAGACTCGGGTCAAAGACTTACTTTGGATTTGATACTGAAATGGTGGGGTTTTTTTTGTCGAGATTTCCGCACAAAGAAAAGTAGTTGTTGGGTTCGACCACCGTCGCGGAAAGCGTACTAACATGAGAGTTACCAACGGAGAGTCAACACAACCGATTATGTGTGTGCCATATTATTTAAAATCCATACCATCGACAAATTGACAATGGAAAAATTGACCATGGAAAAAAAGGGTTCATATAAAAGGTACAACTGATGATGTGATATCCAGTCGTGTTATAATCCCGTAAAGCTTTAATTAGCCGTCATTCATGACGGACCCACTACAACTGCTGATCTGATAGTTTTCTATTCTTTACAACCGTGTTACTTTAGACTCTGTGTGCAATTCCATATCAATACACTTATCATATTCCAAAACGAAAGACAGAAACAAAGTCCAAATTCCCCATAATGAATCACGAGGAAATATACTAAAGCTAAAAACATCCATCAAATTCTTTTGTCAGAAATATTTAAACTTTGTTATTGTTTCATTAGAAATAAAGGTGGGTTTCCGATTTATGTGCATTGTGTTCTCTACTGGATAGAGAGCTTGGCAATTGCACATACACCCCATCAAGGACGTGGGGAAACAAACTTGCGGTTTTGCCGGTAAGACGCAATAATGAATGTTTCAAGCCCTATTTAACTACTGTGCTCATAAAAGTGGTTAACCACTAAAACAGGCGTTTTTTGGGTTTATATCTTGGGAATGAAATGGATTCGAGGGCTCAAATTTCAGGACGACAAGGAGAAAAAATACGGCCTTTCATCTGATATTCAAAATCGATACTACTTCCGGGTAAATCGGGGGGTCCCAAATACGGAACACGCCCCTAAGAGATAGTTTTTTAAAATTCCTAAAGTATTAAGGAAGAGTGGTTTGTTCCCAAAGAAATAATAACGACAATCATTTCATTTTCCATATTATAAAAGAGGATAAAAAAAGACATAAACGAAGATCTAACAAAACCAAACTCACAAAAAGCATAATTTAAATAAGACAGAAAAGCGACAGACATCCAAAACTGTTTTGGAAAATAATAATATAATAGGTTTAAGTTAGTGCCTAATACAATGTGCATGAAGTTGCCTTGGACTTCTCGTTTACTTTCTTTTATACTGTAACCGGAAGTGATGATATTTGGTTTAAATCTTGTTGATGGCTCATACCGGAAGATTCTACAATAGATGAACAGGATTATAAACATCGGCGGATTATAAACATAGCCAGTAAATTCCCTGTCACCAATGCATCTCTCAACAAAACCCAGGACAAGCGAAACCGAAACTCAATTACCAATCGTTAATTGAGCACAATAGTCAGTATGTCGGTTATCTCGCGGTACACTGCACAAGGAAGGGAAAGCGACCAAGGCTATGTAACATTCAAGGAATTCCAGAAATGACTCGGACTAAAAACAAGGGTGGCCTATTAGACTTGGTATTTCTCCCGTAGGGTAAGAAAGATTTTATGTATATCATAAGGGACGGGTATTGCATGGATCTATACAGATGATAACAAGTTCACAAGAAGAACGTGCCAAAACCACCTTATCAGTTAGAGGTCGCTAATCAATTTTTTTCTCTCTTGTCCGGTTTTCGATATTGTCCGAATAAAGGCACCGGTGCTTGTATACGCGATTTTACGTGTATTGCACTGAGGGAATTCCGCTTTTTCTTGCATGATGAAATATGGTACTTTTCCTGTTAGGAATCTTTTCTCTAGTTACATACAGAAACAAATAATAATTATTTTTTTTTCAATCAACAAAAAAATTAGGACTCTATAACATCTCCCCCTCAAAAAGAAATTTGAATGCTTGTATATGCCTTTAAGCTGGTAGTGGGTGTGAGTGCCAGAGCTTCGAATTACTATCTTTGCACACTAGACAACATGAAAATTATTTTAAGTGTAAATTTGAATGTAGTTTAAGCTTCCCATTTGATTTCAATCAAGATTGGGATTATTTAAAGTCATGTAAACGGTCAGATTTATGCTTGATACCATGGTAACACTGTCTCGAAAATTAGCTTCTTGAAGAGAAAATTTAATACTTTTTAAATTAAACAACACAAAGCACAATTTCGGTGTGTAGAAAAATTTTTTATATGAATTTTAGCTGCCCAATTCATCAAAAGTACTTGAGGTTATGGCCTTGCCTAAGCAGGATGGTTGCCATCCCAAGACCATGATTAAATAAAATACGCAAGTAAAATGCGTCATCCCCCTGGTAAGATGGCAATCGTGAACATGACCGAGAGACCTGGTCCATGCCTTTGACATCATACCCACATATGAAGGAACACCTATTGCACCTCAACCACAAGTCTGGTTTAAATCGGACTTCGTTTTCGAGGAAGACTGAAAAACGAAAACCGACAAACAAACTGGAAGCAATCTTCCACGTATGGAATAGGTCACCTTGAACAGGATTCGCACAGGAGTCGGTCGTTTCAACAGCAATATGTACCGATGGGGGCTGCTGCGACCATCTCCAGCCTGCCAATGTGGCTCTCTATCAGACTGCGGATGGACATTCTCAATGCGTTGCCCTACCTTCGTGACGTGTGGATATAGAATTCCTCAAACCCCAACCCAACAAAAGTTGAGCTGGCTTCACCAAACTAAAAACTCATATCCTGCGGGCCGGCATACGCAATAAGAAGATGATCCAGCTCCAATACCAAACCGACCAGTTCATCTGGAAGCATTTCACCTTCTGTCCCATTGGTAATCCAATTTATCACCTCGTAGAACCCAGCCGTGACTATTGTAGGGCTTTGGCAGTTTGGATATGCAAAATGATGCACCAAATGTTCAATTTGGGCACCGTCAGAAACCCATTTACCACTGGTTAAAATAAGGCAACTCCCGAAGTAGTCAGGACCGATTGACCGAATCACGGGGCAACATGGTGATTGCGAACTTACACAGAAAATTGTCGCTCACAAAACCACAGACAAACCCTTCCAAGTTCCAACGACCTTCTTGATGGTGGAAAACAAATGCGGGAGGCCGTAAGGTCGTAGACGGTAGGTATCGTACCCTAGTGTATCGCCCTCTCACTCCTGAAAAGGGAATACACTGCATTAGCAATAGCTATTCCATTACCTTACTTTTACAAAAGAATTTCAGTTCAGCTCAGTTCAGATTTTTTATTCACAACACATCTTCCGGAAATGTACAATCATATAGCAAATACAGCATAATTAATAATAAAAAGTTCAAGTTCACTTGAACTTGAAAAATAATCGATATATACTTGGAGTTGATCAAAGTCAGATTTACATATATAATGATATATATATATATTATATATATATATATATATATATTATATATATATATATATATATATATATATATATATATATATATTATATATATATATATATATATATTATATAAGCCGTTTGGTTCCGAATAAACGCCCCTGCTCTAATAAACGCCCCCTATGGTTTTTGGATAAAATAATTCAAGAAAATGAGTAAAAGACCGACTCAGAGATTTCCTGGGGAGGGCGCCCTCACTTTCCAAAAAAATCGTTTGTTTTTTGCATGTACATAAGTTGTCCAAAGTGTGAATTTCTAAGCTGTAAATCGAACCTTCATATAAAAAAAATCACAACTTTTGTATAAAATTCCGGATCCGGAAATTTAGTTATACACGATATCCTACGGGACACGACGTAATACTACACATAAATGTTTACTGCGTCAAAACGAAAAATCCGATACATCTCAAATTTCAGAATTGTGCATTTTAGGTTACTATCTTTAGTTCTACTTGACTATTTTTCATTATTAGACAAAAAAATAATATATATAATATATATATATATAATATAAGAGATCCATTATATTACCTTGGTATAAATCTCTTAACTTGTATTGGCAGTTGAGGAAAACGTTTAAGATCGATTATGAGTGGTTGTATAACTTACTAGAAAGTTATTATAAGGGAGGAAGATGGGTGTGGGAGAGCCCATTAAGATCATATGATATTTAAGGTTGGCCTCATCCAGAGGAGTGAAATTTTTTTTATAATCCAACAGGTACGAGACAGGACAAGAACGGGACAAGACCAAGACAAGATAGAAAAGGACATAAAAGATACGACAAGGATAAAGGGTTACGAGAAGTGAATCTAATTGATGCAGATATCATAAGGGTATAAGACATAAAGGTAAGGTGGCGTTGATGCTGTGTGTTTATGGCCAGTATGAAATTAAAAACCCGTGTACTCAAACGACAACTGGGCCTAATAGACTGTAGTCCCAGGAAAGTATAACAGCGGATATGGTATATTGCAAGAAATTGTCTCAAACATAAGTTTTTTACATATTATAAATAGATGACGGTTTGCTTTCCTGTCCAATTTGATGTATACAAATTGCAGTCCATCGCCGGCAGATGCAAAGAATACCAAAAAAACTACCACACCTAATAAAACTGACCGGTCCCTAACTCTATGACGTCAATCTTTTGACGCCTGGCAACACCTATGACTCCTCGCCCCCTTTAAACTCTTGGCGCTCCTCAAATCACCGATTGCCTGCATAGTAGGGGGCTGGGCTGGGACGGGAATCATCACTCCCGTTGTGCTCATCACCCAACCGCACCACTTGACCGCAAATGAATCGTTAACCAACTTTTTGCCAAAAACCGGACAAATATGGCACGCCAAATGGGGTAATGACATGGTTCCCTTCCCCATCGTAATGGTGGTTCTATCATACCTATCATCCCATTGGATATGTATTTGTGATGACATGATTGGACGCAAAAACTGTATTACAACATGGGTTCCATCTATGTCGCTCTCCTCGCGTGCCATAATTTGTCCGCATTTGGTAGCGATCATTACGGTCAGTAACACAGATTGAGTGAGCCCAACGGGTCAGCACTGTACAGGTAAAGCAAACTCATCTTATAATTATGAAAACACTTCTGCTTGAGACATTTTTACGATGAGTTTGCTTACCTTAACTCTAATGTTGATGTATTACAAATTCCATCAACATCCAGACTGGCACGGACCATGGGCCGGAGTACAATGAGTCAAATACAAACAATCTTGCCATATAAGTCCAGGACCGAACATTTAAACGTGAAATTCCGACGTTCTAGTTCCGAACGGAATGACTGTTACAACACAAACAGTCGATCGAGATCGCGAATTTACCCACCGTAGAAATAGTGTACATAGTACACACACACCACACACCTCAGTTATCGTAACCGTTACGGTTTCTCCTACTAACCAATTAGAGTTCCTAGTGTTTGCCGGGATTTAGCTCGCGTACTTCTAATAACCGATCCAGCAAAATTGTCGCTAGCTCTTTGTTTCCTGACTATGAATGTCCCTTAAATAGATTGAGGAAAAGGTCGCCGCAGTCTGCCAAGAAACTGCCGATACGATTTCCTTATTGCGAAAACCACGTGCGAAAGCTGTTGAGCTCGCACATCGATCGTGCAGAATGAGCAGTCACAAGACCGCACCCAGCCCCTGCAACGGCGTTCGCAATGTCAATCATAGAGACAATCCATCGTGTCAGAAGTTGGCTGAGGGCTGCCGCGTTATGCCTGCGCGAAACGACAGCAAACATCTGACCCGTGGCTCCCGAATGTTGTGTCTTTGCAGCTAGTAGCGCAACGGTGCTACCGGACAAAGAACACGATCCTCCCCTCCCTGATAGACGCTTCATGTTCAAATCTCAGGGAAAAAACATCGGGTGGCAGGAAAGGTGGGCGTTTTGTCTGGCCAAGAAAACCCAGGCTTAAAGTACAGGGTTGCGCCAGTCCGCACCAGAACCATGTCACACGCAGGACAGCGCGTTAAGTTCTGAGCAGCGGCGCCCCTGAAGCCATGGTATAAGAAAATAGCGTCTCAGAGAGCTCTCTTCTCAAGTCGGCCTGTTTCATCGGCTCGAACGGCGAGCCTCATGAAATAAATTCCATACCATATTGAATTCCACGTAGGGAAAAAACCTTCGTGAATCGCATGAATTGCGGACCGGTACCTCGCCGGACTGTAGCAGCTAATCCAGAATCGAACCTGTCCGGTAAAGGAAGTCAGCAATAGCCGCTATAGGGGCGCGAGTGAAAGAGACACCTCTCTCACCTGCACCACCGTATGTAGGACCCAGAACGAGGGCCCATAGTAAACTTTGAGGTGTAGAGTTCCCTTCTATCCACGGCGGCAAGTAGCGCGCCCCCCCTGTTGAAAATCCGCCCTTTTCAAAGCGTCTCCTGACAGGCCACCGAAAGTGTTGGACTGTCTCCCCCTCCTGTCACCCCGGATTCGATCCGGTATCGAGTGAAGAAGCCGTGACGACCTGCCAGCAGGTTCCACATCCGGCCGATACCACAGATACTTTGGCCAGAACGGCGCGACTAGAAGGATGTCGCACCGTTCGCGTTCGATCTTTCTATCACTTGATGGAGGATCGATATTGGCGGGACAGCGTATGCTGTAATGCCCTCCCCAGCTTATCGGACATACCGTCTAACACAACGTCCCCGTCGTCCGCTCGGTGAAGCAATAACCGGAAGAGTGCCAGTTGACGCCGAGGCGAACAGTCGAATTGAACCGGATGACCAACTGTGAAACACCGTCTGAAACCACCTGGAGGAACAACAGACCAAACAAATCTGACGGTCCTGTCCCGCGACCCCCCGGCCCCGTGAGAGGCTGTCCGCAAGGATTTCGATTGCCCGGGCGATGGCGAGGTTGCTCTGAGCAGAATGCTCCAGCTGCGCGACACCACCCAATAAGCTTGAGGGGTGGAAGACAAAGCGAGGGGGGTGCTGTTTCCGGCCCTGCTTGTATCATAGGCCCGACGCGAGTTATCCGCTACTGATTGTGACCCTGCAGACCATCAACTGTTGTTCGAACCTCTGAAGAGTACGGAACACCGCCGGCTCATCATGTTGATGTGATGACTTTTTGTGTTATATGTGTAATAAAGCGTGAGATTATTGAATAATTGGGGTTTAGCGGATTTAAAAGTAACAGTCTGGGGAACATTTTAACAGTGTGGGGATAACATTAGCTATCATCCCGACCATCGCCGCCATGAAGTCCCTTCTTCGCCTGGGTATCCTGGGTCCCAAAGAGTAATATGTCAAGAAAGGTGATGATTCACGGCTGAGGCGAACAGGTCCGTGTGTGTGTCCATCTTCGTATGACGATTGCCATCCCTTCTCAAGAATCCAGCTACTACCCTGCATTGATCAAATGGTGAAAAGGTTCGGGAGCCCTCAAGATTGAGAGAACAAAAGGGAGGGCTCGAACTCCCCCCCCCTCCCACCCCACACACAGGGAAATGCAACCATCGACGGAGGACTTGCATACATGGAACATTAATCCTCATATTTTAAATACGTGCAGCGGGCGCTCCTCCAACAGCCTTTTGAAAAACCCTTCAAAACTGCGTGTAATGCTTTCATATGGAAATGCTGGAAGCCACATGTACCTGTTCAAAGGCCGTGAGGATAGGTTTTCCATTCCCCTGATTTATTTGCAGTGGGGAATAAAGTTAGAATTAGAAACCATCCTAACCGGAAATGGGCGTCGTATATTACTGTCCCTTTCAACTAACGAGGAAACTCTGAAATTATAGGGAGGATCCTCCTTTATTGACGGATTAGCTGGTCGCTCTATCCCCGATCCGTCGTCTCGCACCTCCCTTCACATACTGCTGACCTTCACTGCGCTAGAACCCGGGCTGACACCCTGTACAGGGCTATGCGTGATACCCGTCCCTAGAAATCAGCGAGGCCATGGATTGGCCTTCTCCGGTCAAGTACCAGGCACTTGACTGAGTGGCGTTTCTTCTTAATGTTTTGTTTGCCCTCATTAAATCGATTGTGGATTCACTTTACCGAGATGCATGTGTACATTCGTGTGTGTGTGTTTGCTTAATACTTTACTGTACAGTTGTGATTTTGTCTGGTAAGTTTCATTTCTTGTTGATTTAATAATATATTCAATTACATTGGACATGCTTAAAAATAATATGAACGTGGTTTGAATGTACTCACATAGGCCTCTACGCAATTTGATCGCTTGTGGGGAGCTCTTATTATCATTCTTCCTTTGCATTTTCTTTTCTCAATTTACCACGTTGCTTGAACTTTGGTATATACTTCTCCATCACGTCAAAATTGTCCATAGTGTTGTATTTCAAAATTTGACAAAATCTACGCAAATTGATATACGGAAAGTGTGTACATATCTGGGCATAGGCCTATACTCAATCTCAGATAATACTTTTAGGGCACTTTGCAATTTTCAACATTTTTGTTTTATTAGTTTTGCTTTGCTTGTTAAGTTTGATCATTGACAATTCAAATGATATATCTTGCAATTTATTATCTTTTTTAATAAAATAATAATCACAATCTT
>JAMKCH010012738.1:0-87896 GCA_023653785.1 Ophioderma brevispina
AAAGGCATTCTGCGTACTGCGTGTCATTTTGTGCTGCCACTTACGCACTCGGAGTCAGAGCGTAGGAGATCTTTTCTTTAGGTGCGCGTTATGCATGCACAGTTCACATTCACCCCGAGCATGTGTGCGTTTTTTTAGTTGTAGTTTTTTTTGCCTCGTTTCATCGTAAATTAACCAACTGTTAATCCCATCCGGGCAATCCCAGATCCGACTCGTTTTCATAGATGTGGGGTCGGGGTGGGTGTCGGTAGGGGTAAGGGTTCACCGATTGCCGACAAACGCCCATGTACCGACATTAAAACGAATAACGACACGAACGTGTTAATGGTTGTGTCGCATGTCGGGAAGTGGTGTCTTTGTAGGTGTTTAATAATGCAGCATTGCCGAAAAAATTTTGCCAACGGATTTTTGGCCCGATAGGCCTATGACGAATTGGAGTGCCACAACCACCACATGACATGCAGTTTTCTTATTTGGTGTTTTTATGACAGATTCCCGAAAAAAAGTGGCAGAACGCTAAAACGTCTGTTGCCGTTGCCGTTGCCTTATACAAGAGCAATATGCTCACATTTTCCAAATGACACACAACTAGGCTCTCTATAGGCCCTGCCTTGACATTTAATTCTCAGGTAGTTGTATCATAAAGGTAAGGCATTTTTTCCGCCGGAGCCATGAAAGAGGGAATCTTACTTCTAAGTCAAAAAACCCCGATTTTTAAAGGAAACGTATGAAATGGTGTGGAGAATTTATATGGACAACTTAAATCCAATAAAATAGATCCCTTTATTCAATGATCCCTGCAGCTGCATGGCCTGAATTACCTAATTTTATATTTCCTTGTAGGCCTATATTTTTTAAACAGATCGGTTTTTGCCTTTTTGAAACAACAAGGTTCGCGATGCACTCCCTCACTCACTCACTCACCCCCCCCCCCCTATCCCACCACACCACCTATCCACTCCACAGTTTATTGACTTCCTGAAGGCTGTCCACTAGAGCATTCTCTTGCTAACGCGTATTTGGCATGGGTTTGCGCTTGTTTCTGTGGCGTCAATACGCAAGGTAAGCTGCGCTTTTTGTTCATGCAAACAGAGGAGCACTTGAAGGGAAATTGCAATTTTTAGGCCTATTTCGTCGTTTTTCTCTAAAACTAAGTCGATGACACCCAGTTTTTTATTAGTGCGGCCGAAAAGATCTTATCAAGGTGCTTAACATAATTATAAAATCAAAACTTCGTTGATTTTTTTAGATTTAAATGCCTGGAAAAACGCAACATTTCCAGTTTTCCCATGAGCTCTGTAAAATTTTTGAAAATAATACCGTTTTTCTGGTAACAGCCTATAGGTCAAAACAAGTCGGTGACCCCCCATTTTTTATTTCTTCAGATTTGTCACCTATATCATAAAAATACCATATATCCAAAATTAAGAAAATCGTTCATTATTTCAATTAATCCTCTATAAAACCCTTGTTGGAGCATTCTGCAAACTCTGACATCCTCTTGCTCGGCATCATCGTAGCATCATCTCTCGTTAATGCCTTCCACGTACGTTTCAATCCTAATTCCCAAAGCTTCTATCTTTTCAGCCATCCTAGCGTCTAGCTGCGCAATATCAACAGTTGGCTGTCGCTGGCCTTCATCATTCTAGGTACTCGGTCACACCTGGATTCCTCGTCTTCTCACTGTGGTAAAACGACTCGAATTCCTGAGCCTCACGAATAGCCTTTCCCAGCGTCTCTGGCCTCGCCTGAAAAAGGTCTTCCGCATAACGTGGTTCATCTATCGCATTCTAAAGTAATCTCGGCCATAACATTTCGTCCCTTTTTTTCAGTCAGCGGGTAAGCTCGAGTCGTCAACCTTTTGATATCACTTCAAAGGCTATGAAGACTCTCCCCTGGTGGTTCCTCCGGATCAACTCTTGGAAGTGACTCTTTTCAGTACACTCTGTGTGGTCCAAACTCCTGGGACATCACTTTCATCAGGCCCCCCAACGTCATTTCCTTGGGATCAACAATCATTAGACTCAGATTAGCAAGTGCGTCCCCATAACCACTTATGAAGAAACTGGGAGGGTAGCTTCCCTATCCGTCCAGCCATTATACTCCTTACATGTCTCAAAGTGTAACCGAAAATCTCTCCACGGTGTTTTCCATCAAAAGTCAACGGTTTTCTCTCAACCTTTAGTCTTCACTCATAGAATAATGCAACAGAAGTTGCATTCACTAGATTGAATTGAGTTGGGATGACTCAACTGAGTCAATTCAAGATATCAACTAGTAACCCCAACTCAACTCAGCCAAGTAAAGATTACTTTCTCTTTCATTAATTCAACTCAAGCCATCTCAACTCAACTCGATCAATTTTATGCAACAGCCCGTTGCATTTTTCTATGAGTGTTGGGGTGATCTCTTCGGTATTTGTCACCCTCTTTTCTCTCTTTAATGGAGGTGGGAGAAACGGTTCAGTGTCTCTTCTTCTCTTTTCTCCCCTCAACTGTGGTGAGGCATGCCATGCTGCCTCACTTACGCAACTCTCACACTTCAAACAACCCCTAACATCTTCCGCAGCCTTCTGCACAAGCTCATCTGATCTTCGTTGTCTCTTTACATTTCTCTCACAAAGGTAACGCCCATCATGTTCGCTCACCCGTCGTTCTCTCTCCAACAAATCATCCTCAAGCATGCATCTTATACTCGCTTATCTCTCTCTGGAGGCTATCCTCTTTCTGCCTTAACCTTTCACTACTCTCTTATTCTAGATTGGTTAAATTTGACACTAAAATTGTCAAATTTTACACGGAAAATTAGTTCGCCGGGAAACCACAAATTATTGGTCAAAACGACACGGAAAAATGTGTCAAATGAAATGACACAGAAAAGTTTTAGAAATCACTCAAAATCCGAATCAAAATGAAAATTTTTGTGTTAAAAAAGAATCGGAATAAACAACCATCAGTATCAAACTGAATAATTTCCGTGTCAAATTGAATAGATTTTCATGTCAAATTTTAACACATTTGGGAGGTTCAAAATCAATCGGGAAATTTGACACCAAAAAGAAAATATGCACAATGCAAATTTGGGAAGTGTGTATCATTTTTATTCACGAACTTGTGAATGCAAAACAGTGAATGGAACACAGTATATGTATTGTGCATAAAAACATGAGAATGCAGCTGCATTGCTTGCACTAAACAAGTGCCATAAGTTTTTCCTGTCAAACATATGATCCGTGGTGTTCGCGATCTTAGATCACATGATCAATTATACAGTCGGGTGGCGAATCACGATCGCAAGATTTGCGATAAACAGTGGGCAACCAATCACATCGCTTGCGGTTTGATTGATTCGGAAACTTTGTTAAAGATTCCTGATTTATTTCCGATTCGGAAAAAGAAGTTTCACACTTTTCCACCTCATAACGACCAATAAATTGGTCACTCTGACACAAACAAGTGTCAAAATTAAACGACACGGGAAATTTGACAAATTTCAATTAAGAGTGTATTCTCCTTTAATAGTCGCTTTAAATCCCTCAAGCATTCTTCATCTTTCAACATCCATTGCCCTTCTGGCTCTCTATTCTCTTTCCCCACTCTTTCCCTCTCTTGTGCCATGATTCACTCGCTCTAAGTTGCTCCTTCTCCCATTCCTTTGACTTGCACTCATCATTACTTCCAGATCTTAAACTCCGCCGCCGATACCGGTGCCCCAAGAGGTCCTCTCCTCTCACATTCCATCTTTACCTCTATTCCTTTCCTATGCCTGGGCTCTTCTTCCCTTACCCTCACATGCTCGGGTAGTCCATTCTCTTTCCCTCTAACAAAGCTTTACCATTCTTAATCTCCTCTTCCCTTGACCATGAGCCATGTGTATTCTAAGTTCTCCTCTCCCATTAAAATCACGTTGGGGATCACAGCGTGGGTCACCAATCTTTCTTTTACATTATGTTCGCGCAATACCCTTTCATCAATATGCAGGTATGGCCAATCTTTGCTATCCGTCTCTAATCTCAAGCGATCTCTATTAAGTTTAAATTATTGGACAGAACGGGACGGGACAGGACAGACAAGGACAAACATAGGAATAGACAAGACGAGACAGTAGGCAAGGGACATGGTATCCGTGTGAGCCAGTCATGAATGATGAACGAGAGGAAAAAACAGAAGAGTAGGTATGGGGGGGGGTGAAAAACGGATTGATAACAGATTGATAGATCAAAAACCATACTTAATATAGACCTAATTTGATATTTATTAATAGCTCTTTTTAGGTTTAGTATAAAAAACATTAAGGGTTGGGTCATATAGACTTCCCGCCATAATTTTCCTCACCGTCGCCCCTTCCCTTTACACATTTCAAACTTCGCATAAATACGGTTTCATCGATATGATCGAAAAAATCAGGAAAAAATCGGGGGTCACGAATGCAGTCAAAAACACCCAAATTTGATTACATAAAAAGTGCGACCTACAAACGATGATGGTTCTAACTATGTGTCAGATTGAACAGAGCGACGTGTTTCGTGCATGGAACCACATATACACAAAACACAGGTACACTATCAAAATTAAGCATAGCAAACATGTAGCTGATGAGATTACCCAAAAGATAAATAAATTGCTCACAGGTTATCGAAACGCGTCCTACACTAGCTATCTCTCTGAGTTTCTCAAAATTAGAGAACCTTCTATGTCTTTTCCTACCAGGAATCCAAATTGGCTTTTCGCTGGAATGTGCTAAAACAGAACATCCATTAAGTCTAGGACACCGTCTTTGCAAACAAAGACACAGCTGTATCTTATCTAAAAATAAATGGGATATTTATCCTAAGACAAGCGTACAGTTTTCCTTTTAATGTTCCGACGTTAAACAAAGCCTTATGATGATGAAACAGGAGATTGCGTAACTCTATCACCCCCGTACTACTTTATACTCCGTTCTATGCTCCTTCGTTTTGAACATAGGACACCCGATAGATAGTGCGCTGGCATTCTCTCCTGATGACCACGTATTAGCGAAGGATTCTTGCTGTTCGTCACCAAAAACATTTCCCAGGCTTACCAAATATAGAGGAATAAGACATTCTACAAAACAAAAAGAGTAGGAATATACATTAGAGATAGAGACTAAATGTATCAGATTCATTTTCTCAAACTGTCCAAAAGCCTTAGGACAAACCCATCATAATGTATCTTAAATTTCTGATCTATATCGACTCAAGATTATATAAACTATAAATGAATATGGGGCCTTCTAAGCTACAAAAAATAGGCGGACTCTTACCCAAAAATCGAACTTTTAACGTCACAAAACCTAATTAGACAGTAGAAAGTTGCTAGTGGGGACCTGACTCTTTCGTATATAGCCTTTGGTTGGTCGCCTTCCAATTTTATTCGAATTTTCCTGGAAAATTATCCGTAATGTCTCTCAAAAGTTACTACTCTGGCACAATTCGCCAAGTACAGTATAGGGCGTCTGTTTGTTAAGGACGGCTACGCGCGGTTGCCTCTGCGTAGCTACTAAGCAGTTAGCACCGCGCCGCCACGCCGACTTTTAACATACACGGCAGAGAGAATTACGCAATCATCTCTCAAAATAATAACATTACAAACGCACCGAGCATCACTCTGACATCAGCTTGAACCTATCAACATGAGTTCTTCACCGTACTCTGACTCATTCGAACTTATTGTACCTCCGAGCCTGCCACCAAAAAACAAAACACCCCACCTACGCAGGACTCTACGGCAATTCAACTACAATCCAAGAACGGAAGATGTTAAGAAATGGAAATGTGAAAACTTCAACCACGCAGGACCGAGCCAGCCAAAATTAGGTCCAAGCCGGGAAACAGAAGCTTCACAAAAAAGAAGCTTAAACTGAAGGCATCGCGCCAGTTAAAACTATACGTTGGAAACGTTGTTTCTGGCCTTTATTAGGCCATCAAATCTTCCAAAAAGAAGAGATGATTTATGTGTCCATGTGCTTCAGGTCTTTTAATTTAAATAAAGTACGTGTCAAGCAAAAAGCAACTCTTCTAGTATGACACACAACAAAGCCCATAAAATGACACTAAATAGGAAGTTCCGAAATAAAAAATATTAAAAGGCAACTAAGGACAAAACAAGTCCAGAAGATGCCATTTACATTCCAAAATTATTAACAAATATAAGAAGTCCAAAAACTAAAGGACTTAGCTGATTTGAACACAAGTTTGTCATAAATTTTAGCCAAACGAAAATTTTTCTGATGAAGAATATCCTGTATTAGGAAAAAAAGTTTGATATTTGTAGATATCCCAAAAGACACACAAAGCAACTTGCTTAACAGGGATGTCGAATTATTTCATGAGAAAAAGCGCATACGGTCATTTAAGTCCAAAATGAGAAGCAAAACCAACTCACAACATAAAATAACGTTCTACTTGGACTCCTCTGTTTACTCACTGCTTAGATCTAGAAAAATGACCTAGAATCTATAAGAGTAGAACTAGTCAAAACGCATGCCATCTCATGAATGCACTGATTTATGACTACTCGAAGACATTAAGGATTGAATTGAAACTATTCATAGATCTGTCTTTAGTACTTTTAAACTATCTTGCTATCAAGATTCGATGTTGGACCTACAAAATCATAGTAGGGAAATCACGACGACTCTCAAGCAAAATAAAACCAAAGTCCTATTACAGTATTTCTATAAATGCGCCTAAATAGGGCCCGTCTGTTTCACATCAATAAAAACAAAAGCATATGTATACTCTGATCTTTATTAATAGGTCTTAGGTAACCTACTTGAACTTGCCTAAAAAGACAGGCGGCATATTACAAGAGATCAAAAATTCTATGCTTAATTTTCATGACGAAACAATTAATTTATGTCATAAAAGAACCAGAATGACAAACACTTTATCTAGACATTCTGAAATGACACACATTTAAATAGTTAGATCATTTCAAGCCTTATTTTGTCACTTAAAATGGACAACTGCACGCATGCAGTCAAAAACAAATTTGATTCATTAAAAAGATGTGACATTTACAACGAGTGATGGTCTAAAGATGTGTCAGATTGACAGAGCTACGTGTCTCGCTGCATGAAAACATGATACAAAACACAAAGGTCCATATCAAAATTAGCATAGCAAAATGTAAGCTGATGAGATTACACAAAAGATCCAAATTAAATGTGCTCACAGGTAATCGAAACGCGTCTTACGATAGCTTTTAAGGTTTCTCAAAATCAGGAACCTTCTATGTCTTTTCCTACCCAGGATCAAATTGGCTTTTCCGCTGGAATTTGCTAAAACAGAACATCCATTAAGTCTATGTACACAGTCTTTGCAAACAAAGACAAAGCTGTATCTTATATAAAAATAAATGGATATTATACATAAGACAAGCGTAAAGTTTTCCTTTAATGTTCCTCTTTAAACAAAGCCTTATGATGACACTGAACAGGAGATGCGTAACTCTATCACCCCCCTATAGCTTTTCAAGTTTCTCAAATCAGAGAACCTAAATTAAATATGTCTTTTCCTCAAATACCCAGGAATCAAATTGGCTTTTCGCTGGAATTTGTTAAAACAAAACATCCATTAAGTCTATGTACACCGTCTTGCAACAAAGACACAGCTGTTCTGTCTAAAAATAAAGGATATTTTATCCATAAGACAAGCGTACAGTTTTACTTTTAATTGTTATCTTTAAACAAGGCCTTATGATGACTGAACAGGAGATGGCGTAATCTATCAACCCCCCCTTACTACTTATAGCTTTTTAAGTTTCTCAAATCAGAGAACCTTATATGTCTGTTTCCTACCCAGGAATCAAATGGCTTTTCGCTGGAATTTCTAAACAAAACATCCATTAAGTATATGCTACAAAGTCTTGAAAACAAAGACACAGCTGTATCTGGCTAAAAATAAATGGATATTTTATCCAAAAGGACAAGAGTACAGTTTTCCTTTTAATTGGTCCTCTTTAAACAAAGCCTCATGATGACTGAACAGGAGATTGCGTAACTCGATAACCCCCCTACTAATAAATTGAGTAATTTTATGCTGAGGACTAAGGGGACAGCAACAAGTCTCGTTGAGACAAATGTGCGGACCACGCTCTAATGGGGAGGGCCAATTTCCCCTCCCCAATTCCTCACTGCCTCCAAGATGCCAGGGAGAAACACAATGAAGAAACCAGTGTTGAACAAGAACGAAAAAGGAAAGGATGGTTCATGTTCAAAGGTCCCATGCATCCACCCTACTCGCGCGCGGTGCGTAAGAATTTTTATTTTGAGTTAAAAACTCTGCTACGCGGGATGTGCGCTCTGGTTTGTTGCGCGGGCAATCGACGCTTCAGGCGCGGAAGAAATTTCGGAAGATATTCGGGTATTTGGAACGATGCCAAAAAGTTGTTAATAATGACCCAAAAAAACTCCTAATGGTTTAATGTTTTATGATGATGTATTTTGGGACCAGGTATTAGGTTTAGTGACCGGGCCGAGGGTTTTTGTTGTATTTGTAATGTATTTGTCGCATTTCTGGTGTGTATCTGTGTATATAAATCTACCAAAAAGACCTGGCAACGTAAAATCCACAAGTTTTTAAAAGAAAAAGTACGAGCCGACAAATTTAATGAAAATGTAAAGAGAGACCCACGTATACTCAAGGTGGTCTGCCCCAGTGGCACACTTGGTCCCATTTCTTCTATCCGAATCTTTTTTTTAGAACATTTCATTTATTCATTAAAGCAACCATAACATCAGACCAAATGGTTGATTAAAATAATCAAACTGCACTTGTTCTGCTTAAGGTTATATTGGCAGAAGAATTTGGAATTAGATTACTATTCTTGGGTAAAGGCGTCATTGTTATGACCCTTGAATAATTTTCAAGTTGATATTGCTTAGTTTTTTTTGTTGCGTTTTGGTTTTTGACTTGATTTGTGGTTTTAATTCAACGATTCCGAGACCGTTTCGAGTGCAGATCCGTCGTAACTATATTATACGCAACTAGCGGGCTCCCGCTGGCTGAGGGAACGGGAGCGATCACTGAATGGAAAACGTCACTGGAACAGAAGCGACACCACCTCAAACTCCCGTAATTACCCAAGTCAAAACATTCTTAACATTGTAAAGTTCCTTGGTTACCGTCATATCCTATAGCTCATGCAGTTACCAGTATTTAATCCCCGTATAACTTTCATACTTTTAATCATCTCTCAAACAATACTACCGTGTCCTATATAACTCGTAGTTCCGTCAGACCAGAAAACCAAGCGGAAATAACATGAAGTATTTTTTATTCGTACCGTTCTAATTTTAAATAATAAAACGTAATTATTTATCCCTATACTTCAGTGTTAACCTTTTTTATCTCAAAGGTACTCCCCATGGGGTAACCCGTATAGTTAATGTTAGAGCCACAAATTTTGTTCTCGTAACTCCTCAAACTCCAATAAAGTCCCCGTCAACCTTCAGTTAGGACCCTCTTGACTTCTTTCTTACATTTTCTTTCTGTTTCTCATATCCCTCAAACACCCCCCGACAAAATTAACGTTTTCTCTCTCATTTCCTCTCTTCAACCATATATCCCTCTAAACTCTCTTTCTCTCTCTCTTTTTCTCTTCTCTTCTATCTCTTCTCTCTCTCTCTCTCTTCCTCTTTCTGTATGACCATCTCTCCCCTCTCTCCCCTCTCTCTTTTCACTATAATGCTAACATTGCTATTCCTCTACAAAGTACGATTTCTATCTCATCCGTCACCCAAAGACCCTTACAAATACATTGAATGTGTGATTATTCCACATACGTGATGTGTTGTTTAAGTAAAGAAAAGTGTTTTGGGAAGTATTGAACAATTTTCTAATTAACAACCAAGTTTTTGAGTCCATTTTTTTCTCGGTATATCAGGTATGATTTGGTTTGTCTATACTTCCTTAACATAGATAATAAAATATAAAAGCTTAAGTCCATGGCATGGGCTATCAATGGGATTTTTATATAAATTTATTATCAATTGGAACTATAAACTTTTAGTGTTTTTTTTTGAACGTTTTTATCTTCTTCTTCAGTTACTGAATATTCAGATTTTACCGTTTCTGGCAATTTTTGGGCCTTTTTTCATTTTCACCTTCACACAAAAATAGAATTAAAAAAGAGCATAAAATTGGGGACATGTTATTTTTGTTACTTTTTGTGATAATACAACTGCTTTTTCATTTAAAAAAGAAAAAGACTTAGTTACGTGTTTGAATTAGTTTATAAGTCGTATTTTACTAGAGGAGACACGTAGCAATTCGATCACCTACACTGCAAACAGTGTTTAGAAAACGTGTGCACATGAGTGGTTTCAGGTATAAACAGTCAACCTCTCTGAATGCTTGGTTTTTCAAATCTCTAAACCCCAATTCAAAATGCCTAAAATGTTTAGAATTTAACTTTTAGATATAAGGTGTTTAGATATTAAACATATATTTCAAATGTTTTAACCGGGATTGCAAAACAGTGTTAGAAAGGTTTTAATTTCAAATCGTCTGTTTTTCAGTTACCGTGGGCAATTAGGGAACCACCTGTTATTTCTACGATAAGCTTATAAATTTATAAATATGGCCACTCAGAATCACTCAAAAACTTTTATTGGTGAAACCCCTGGAAAAGTACGTAAAGTACACTGAAAAGCCCCAACCCTGGCTGAAAATAACTAAAATGACTAATTGGCAGCAAAAACACCCTTTGGGTAATACATGCATGGTTTTTCCCCTGCACAGTGTCGTCTCTGCAAAATATGGACAGATGATTTTAACCGTACCATCATGGTCTTTTGGCAGGAAAATTCGAAGTTTTATTTTATTAAATACCTGTGTACCTATGCAACCGTAATCTGTACGCACCACCCGGTCTAGCAAGAGGAACATCTTTTTGTAAGAGAACATAATAATATACTTATCCAATTGTCCTCAGATAAACGGCTAATTGACTCGCAAACATATGCAAGGATGGTGTGCCTAATAATGAACATGATGAAGGTGCCACTGATTACGAAGGTTATTTACGATGGTATATTAAGGAATCTCATAAAAATCAGTAACTAATTTCATTACTTGAATTCGACTTTATTCATGAAATTTGTCCCTCGATCTGCTAAAAAGAATGATAGCACTAAACTGATACTATACTATATAATGGCGAATCATATTCTTCCCTTGAAATCACCGCGAAAAAGTTAAAAAATTAGATACTGTATTTATGAATCTACTGTTTTCAACAGAGAAGAGACGTTTTCCCTATGATTTACTTGCTATAGTTGAGAGAATATTTTTGGTTCAAGATTTGGGTGAAATCACCTGGATCATTTTAATAAAATCTATTTCCCGTCCAAAGTATCACTTTTAGTCTGTTTTTACGAAATACTTCAAAGGCATTTTTATTGTTATGAACATTCATTTCAATGTAAAATGAAGCTGACAACTTTGATGTTTCCTGATAATAACTGCACATTAGGCCAGATGCATGTTTTTCAACTCTCCTTGTAGTACAATTTTGTATTTATTATACTTCCATTCCGTTTCTATGGTCAGGGTGACGGTTAGCCTACATACCCAAATTAAAGATAATGATCGACCAGAACTCAAATACTGTCAAATATTAATATGCCGACAAGTAGTGGGCCCAGCCGGGCTCAACTTTACACAGACAATCCAAAAGTAAAATCAATAATGTCTATGGTTTAGACCGCTGCGCCACGAGGAAGCTTGTAGTTTACCACTCGCAATTGTTGTATAGCCCCGTATCAATATGACGTCAGCCATGTTGGTGGATATACGCATTCCAGTACTAAAAAACATTCACCTGTCAATAATCTCTGTGCAATCGCTAAACAGGGATCATTTGACAGTTGAATGTATTGTAGTAACTGGAATGCGTCTATCTGTTCCACCAACATGGCTGGCTGTTGAATACGGTCTATAATGCTGTATGTAAGGTCCCAGTATGATTTTTTAACAAAAGAATCTCGTAAAACACTATTTTCTTGTATAAGGCAAGTATTTTCAATGTTAGTCATAAAAGGACACTCATGATGATAAATAGAATCATGTACTAAATTTGGCCAATTCATCTTCGTAATAAGAGGCTGTTAGGTCTGTGAGACCGATTTTTAATTTCACATTTGCCACTAAAAATCGTTAATTAAATGACCGTTTGAAAGCATTTCTAACTCGGCGTTTCCGTTTTCGCTTAAATCATATCTGCTCATGAAATGTGTCATATACTTTTTATGGTTGCAATACATTCTTATGCTTTTGTATTACGAGTATTGCGATTGTTAACGATACTCCCCCTAGTGATTTTACTCGTCAACACGCGTCAAAGGGAAGTTTGTTTCTGTTAATATACTCACGTGTGTGTCGCTTGTATAAGGGATGTTCTAATGCTTTTTTGGCTGTTTTTTCTTGTTTTTCGGGTTGTTTTATTAAAACTTGGTTGACACACTACCGTGTGTCTTACTGCACCTATTTGGGGTATGGCATTTTATTGTAAAATATATCTCTATCACAATAGCCTATATAGACTATCATTTGCGATCAAATTGAAGAATTTCGTGTTTTGTGAATTTGCCAGTAACCGCTTTTCCCGTAAAACTTTTCATTTCAACCAAATCAAAATTTTGTCCCCGAAAACGTGGGGGACAGTTTTAGCTTAGGAGGCAGCTGATGTGGCGTTGTTCCGTCTCTAGACCATGGCAATGAGTCATCGTCATTTTTAGCGTCACCATTATTTGTAACTTGTTCTTATAGACAGAACAATTTTCCGCCTTTTGTACGAGGCTCTTTTGTGTTTCTAAATTCTGTATCGTAAATGAGTGCCGAACCGAAAGTGTTGTTATGGCCTACTATACTTTTTTTTTTAATTATTATCATTTTATTGGTTAGCGTGAAACAGTTCATAAAATAACATATTTTGCATTACATTTTATCCTCAACCCTAGTTGATGAATCTTAAAATTCATTTATAAAATTAAATGTCATTCATTATTAGTCTTTACTCTTTAGGGAAATTTTAAGAAACACTCCTGAAACCATGAGTAGGCAGAAACATGGCGGCCGTGAGTGGACGTGAACAAATTGAAAATGGGCACAATTCTGAGGAATTGGCGAGAAAAATGAACGTATGGTTGAACGATACACCGTAGCCAGCGAAGGACAGCTGACTTGAAGAAAAGGCAGGAAGAAATACGTGAAATAGGTCCTGCAAAGAATGAAAGCGCACATATTTCTTCAGTTCATTTGGATGAAAAGGCCGCTATTTAATCGCGTGTGGAAGCACTAAATCTACCAAGGCCATCTAAAGCTGACTGCTCGGAATCTGCGATGAGCGCTCCTTGTCCCTTTCAGCAGAACTTCAGAAGTTCTTACGGAACGTCATCCTTGTTTTTATCTCATACGATATTTGCGCAATGCGCAAGAGAATCACAAATTACCAACATGGTTAATGAAAAGCGGGAGGAGTTGATGTCCCAAGAAGATTTGCTTTCTCAAGGCAAGTAAAAAGGCAACAGCAACAGCAACAATGAAAATACCAACTCATTTGGTAAGAATACTTGCTAAGTGAAACCAGCAGCTCTGGGAAAATAAAACCGTAATGTCGATGATACTACATATGCACCCAATGTGGTAACCCCGCGACTCGCAATTCGAACACTATTCGCAAAAATGAAGGTTCTGTAGGACTGCTTAGTCTTCAGTGTCACGGTGGCCTTTTCAGTAAGTCTGATGAAGTTATTCAGTTCAGTGCTAGTGAAATAGAAGGCAAAGATGTAGGCCTTACCAACTTGACATCTTGTACAGTCCAGCTGTGCGGGTCTCCAAGTGCTGTACACATGGATCACATCATCAATTGCAAGATATTTTGTGGACCAGTTCCTGGATCGGTATTCGTAGACAACTGCGCAGATTCTACACTTGTTTTGTCATGCCAACAGCTTCGCGTTCACCATACCAAAGACACCCAGTTTTATCTTCATGTGACAAGTCGCGGTATCATAGAAGACACTACACAAGTACGGTTTGCACCATACAACTGGACTTACCCAGGAATACAAGA
The DNA here is from genome assembly GCA_023653785.1 of Ophioderma brevispina. Lineage (NCBI taxonomy): Eukaryota > Metazoa > Echinodermata > Ophiuroidea > Amphilepidida > Ophiodermatidae > Ophioderma > Ophioderma brevispina. Next base: position 14,103 of record JAMKCH010012738.1, read on the forward strand.
AGATTATGAGAAGAGTGAACTTGATCAAGAGCGCAACAACTGGGATGACATTGATGATTTTAATTGGCTAGCCAGTGACAAGGGCAGTCCAAACTGGAGTTGCATACCAGAAAATGAAAGGATCAAGAAATGGGATACAGGCAGTGTATAATTACACAGCCAGATTCTTCATGGCAGTAGCTGAATATAATAGAAAATGTCTCCTTTTGAACACTGTCTCATTTTTTAGTATCATCACGCGATCAAAGCATTGCCCCGAGTTACTTTTTTGTTATGCATTATTCCTCCTCAATAAAAACACATTTAAGACACGAACCCATGGATTTGATCATGGATGTACTACCTGTACACAGTCGGATTCTTACTTTCGTGGTAGCCTTTAGATAACGGCAGCTATACCATGTGTACCGCAGCAGCTACTAACACAATTGGGTATACAATGTACAGTGATGTGTCTCCTCTGCAGTACCTCTGTACCTAATGGCTACCCTGTAGTTGTCCAATAGAGAGATGGAGGATATGGTGCATGGACAGTATCTAAAGGAATACAAAAAAATTTCTGTCTTCCTGGGACCTTCGAAAGAAGTGGGCAAAATTTTCTGTCAAATATGTGCATGAAGTGCACATCACAAGCACATTTAGCACAAAGTCCTTACAGCTGGCCCAGTATTTTGACACTCTGGTGCAATCTGGGCCTGTATTTGAACTTTTTTGTATAAATTTAGGGTGTTTTTTTGTTTATTTTTCCTTACTTTTGAAAATTTTCTGCAGTTGTCAATTTTTTTCTGGGACCTGTGGTCCCATGGTCCTGGGGATTTTGTAGGCCTGGTAGGCCCTCCATGGGGACTGATCTATTGGCCATGAGCAACCAGGATTGACTACAGTAACCTTAAACCTGTAATGCACTTGTCAATTTCAATCCCGGCCCTGGGGGTCCCGGGACATAGCGGGGTATATGCCGGGACATAGCCGGGCATGTACGTAAAAGTATTGCCCTGCAAGCCGGGACTTGGCCGGGAATGTACGTTAGCTTGTCCCCGCCCTGCCGGGACAATCATTGATGATAGCTGGGACTTAAGCCGGGAGGTACAAAAAATTTTCCCGGCTCCGCCGGGACATAAACGGGTTTTTTTTTTTTTTTTTTTTTATCTAAAGGAATATCTCAAGTCAAATCAAATTTTGTGTTGTAAAGTCATGACATTTTCTATTCCAGATGTAATGGTGATTCATGAACATTTAAATATTGAAATATACAGAGTCTGAAGTTACAATATGATTACCTTGTAGGCCCTCCATGGGGACTGATCTATTGGCCATGAGCAACCAGGATTGACTACAGTAACCTTAAACCTGTAATGCACTTGTCAATTTTCAATCCCGGCCCGGGGGGTCCGGGACATAGGGGGTTATATGCCGGACATAGCGGGCATGGACGTAAAAGTATTGCCCTTGCAGCCGGGACTTGGGCGGGAATGTACGTTAGCTTGTCCCCGCCCTGCCGGGACAAACATTGATGATAGCTTGGGACTTAAGCCGGAAGGTACAAAAAATTTTCCCGGCAACGCCGGGACATAAACGGGGACTTAACGCATGTGTAATACCATATAAAACCAGGATATCAGTGAGCAGTATCGCCCGTAAAATCTGTAGTATATCACATTTTATAGCTACAATTGCAGTCCGATCTCTTCCATGTGAGTCGTCGTGAACGGCAAGCTATACAAGTAGCACACCACACTAGGGTGGCGCAAAGGGGTGGAAAAGTTTCCGGGAATGTTGGAAACTTTCCCGGAAAACTTTACGGGAATTTTGAAGGCCCGGGAATATTAGGAATTTTCGGGAATTTTCAGTTTGGCTTTATTAAGTTTTAAACATTTTAAAACATTAGGAGAACCCCCCCCCACCCCCCCCCCCCCCCCCCCAACCGTACAACGAATAATATGAAACAATATACACTCTATAAATTATTGACCACATATCGAGTGGTTTGATAGAAAAACGGAATCTATAACCCTAACAATGAATTAAAACCATCTAGTCTGACCATGTGCTATTTAAAAAAATCGCGCTAGTGTATAACGTGTTATGCGAACGACCGGCGGTTAGGTCATAAGCCATAGGAAATACAATTATGAAAGCATCATGTGTGAAGATGTCTGACGCTACTGTGCCGTTCGAATCGCATAACACAAATACATATCCCATAAACAGTAGCGCGAATTTCAAATAGCGCATGGTTAGGCCCAAATGCTTTAATTCGTTTTATGGTTAGTCGAATTCCATTTTTCCATGAGACCCGCCATATGTGTTCAATTAATTGTTTGTGTGCGTGTATATGTGTAAGTTATTCTTGATACAGGTTCTCCTTTAAATCACCAAGAAAAAATTAAAAACCATGCTAAGCCTTTCCCCAGGGCCTTTCAATTATGTTACTGTATTGTGTCATTAAGAATATCAATATTACATATTTTAAGGCCAATTAATAAAGGCTTTGAGTTTTACAGTAGTATTATTTTCAGATTTTTATTAGAAACAAAAGAGGTATCTATAAAAAGAGGGTACTCTTTAGAATCTGTCAAAATCTTCTAGGTCAACGCACATTCCCTACTCAGTACCACAAAAATATTTGTAAGGCCTTGTTTCTGTTGGACGATACGTAACATTTTATAAACATTTTTTGTGTTTGGGACCTTTGAATTTGCATTTGAACTATTGCATTCTAAAATACAAGGGAATATTCAAAATTAAAAGTGTAAACTTTTATAAATTGTCTTTGCTGGAGCAAGGGTTTAGCAAGGGTGTATAATGTCATTGTTTTAATAAATGGTACCCTAATAAGTACTTATCTGCAATTTTCCAGCAATAATTGGAATATATGGTTTACAATTCCATGTGGTGTCCCCAGTTACACGGGGAACATTGAAAAATCATTTTTCTGGCATTACGTTGTTAAAAAGTATTTTATTGAATAGGTGAATGAATTGTAGGCGATATGCAATAGGTGAATGAATTGGTGAATGACTGATTTGCATTATGAATCAGCCTTTAAATTGACTTTGAAGATACATTGTAAGCGTTCACTAAATCTGAGGACTCTGTGAGTGATATATAGAATAGAAAATTAAATGACCCAAATATGTATTTTTTTGTAAAAAGTTGGTGGTTACACATTTTCTCAGTTGTTAATCCTGTTTTTGTTGTATGTTCTCTGACGTATTTAGTTGGTACGAGTAATACCTAATCTGAAAACAAAAGGCACTTATTTTTGTTATCAATTTCAAAAGGTTTGTTTATCCGAAGAATCCCTTTTTCAAAAAATATAAAAAATTTCCTAAAATTCCCAGAAATTCATGGGAATTCCCAAAATTCATGGAAAAATCCCGCTCTGAAAATTTCCCGGGAATGTTGCACCCTAACACCACGCAATCGTCGCACGGTTCAAGAGATCAACTTAAATTTTGCGGCGGATCGATATTTCCAATGTAAAAAATCGCCAGAAAAAACATAAAAAAATTTTTTTAAAAATAATTCAACTGAAATCACAAGAAAGTACAACGAGGGAGCAATATATTGATAACCACTGACAGAGTTAGGGCCATGGGCATATATTCAAGTTTTAAATAGCCAAAGATGGGAGTCACTATCACAGAGTAAGCCGACAAAACGACAATCACCATTGATTGATCTTGTTGTTTGGCTGAAGGTTCCGGTGGCAGATATGATGCAGGGTTTTAGATATTCTCTGCTACTTTATAGAGGTCAGATATCGCCGTGGATCCGTGGATAATGTGATTTTGTTTTTTTTTGTAAACAAACCAAGTAAACGAGGTTTGTTTCTCAAATCATAATTTCGTGTGGTGTGAAATGAATGAAAAATTTCGGATCGGTTCTGACACTCCGGGCGATTCCAAAATGTAGTATGATTTTATATAGCTATTAGCACTGTTGTCGCATAATGCCGGGCCGAGCCGGGATTGTACAAAGAGTTTTAAAGCAGTCCCCGCCCCCCAGGCCCGAGATATACGCGGTATTCACACGACGAAAGCACGGCTAGTACGGGGCCGGGGGACATAGCAGGGATGTACAACAAAAAATGTAAGCCTGGCTATCCGGGATTTCGTGCTACTCTAGCGGGGACAAAGGCGGGGGTGTTTTGTCACGACCGCAAATTGTACATTCCAGCTAAACAGTCCCCGCTAGCCCGGGGGACCCCCAGGGGCGGGATTGAAATTGACCAAAGTGCATAAACTCTGCTGCATTCAAACCTTCCCTATTGCACAAAGTTGTAATACAAATTTAATATCAACTCATATTAGAGCACCAAAACAAACTTAAAGTGAACCATGTTCTTCACAAATATTTTTTAACTAGCCGTGTATTGAAGGCGGGTGTGGTATTGCCCGAGAAAATTTTTCAGTACCCCAGGCAATCGCACAGCCGATTTGTCGAGGCCTGTATAAGATCGGTATGAAAAAAGCCTACTTAAAGTCAATTACATTTATAAAATAATAAAGGCCATGCATCATGAACTTACCAGGTCTAAATAGGATGGCAGTGTTACAGTTACATTTAGAAAATGCACCAGAGGGTGTATTGAGTCAATACCACAATGCACCAGTGTTTTTGTATAATTTCACCTCATAGGGTCATGTGATCCCACAAAAATCCCTATCTTTAACACATAAAACCCCGATTTTTTAGGCTCATTTTATCCCACAAAGCGTTAGTACTTAGGAAATTTTTCGCAATGATCATACAGCGGCTTGTGGTTCTTGAACTTTGAAAAACTTTTTATCCCTAAGTACTGATATGTGTTTTAGTACATTGCAGTATAGGCACATTGCAATGCATTAGGGATTGATTCAAAACACCCTCTGAAAATCACTATAGTCTATATTCCAAAACCCCTTAAGGTATGAACTTAAATTTGGTCTCATTTTCAAGCTAAAGTTGCACAAAATAACTGGAAAGTTTCAGTACGGTAACAGAAAAACTGAGGGTTGGTCGGTCGGATTTCATTAAATCATGTTGTATGATAAAAATAAATACAACATTCTATTAAAATTTGTGTTGGTAAAAAAGATTTTTTTTTTATTTCGTGCCAATTTGCATCAGTAATTTCACTCAATTTTTTTCCCAAGAGTCAAAGACCCTTGAGGTCAAATTGTCAAGAGTCAAAATGTCATGAAAACTATTTTAAACTAAAACAAATTGCCAACTCACATTGCATTGTGAGTTGGCATTTTTTAAAGTTTAAAATAGTTTTCATGACATACAATGTACCATATTTTAGTGTTGTAAGGTAAGCCAAGAGTTCATTTTACATTGTGAAACATGCATCTTTCTAGCACTATACAAAATGATTGCTGCATATATCACTCATTGTACCTGTAAAAATTCAGGGATGCCAGTTTTCCCCATCCATGGAAAGAATCCCTTCCCTTTGTTATGCCAAAAAAAAAATTGTTGTATTGGAGTAACCTGTAACGGGCCAGTGCAAAATAGGGTAGGGCGGGCAGATTTTTTTTTTTTAATAATGCATTACTACATCAAAATAATGTAATGTTATTAATATTGATACTTTTGACTCTTATTATTGAAAATCTTAAAGAGAAGTTGCCAAAGTTACACCAGAACACAAAAAACACAAAAAATATTGAGAAAATCGGTTAAAAATCAGGGTAAAAACAACTTGAAAAATAAGATTTTTGAAAATCAATAAAAAATATTAGATTAGGTATACTTTTGTACAGGGGTTGATTTTCAAAATTAGGGTCGGGCGGGTTACTCCAATACAACAATTTTTTTTTGGCCTTAGTCTAAATTTCAGCACTTTTATCTATTTTCAATCAGTTTTGGATCATTTTAGCCCATTTTGCACACTCTTTCCCACATGAAATATGCCACTGGGTCATTCCATGCCAAAACACCAAGGTGTGGAACCCATTCTCTCAGATTCAAATTGTAGGCAACTGTTCAAATTGTAGGCAAAGGTACATTTTATGGTGCTACAGAGGTCAAAAGGAAAAATTCCATTCCGTTTCAAAGTTATGGTCTCTCAAAGTTTTACGACTCGGCCTAAAATTGAGCTTTTTCAGAGGACCATGAATTAATGTAGCATCTTTTGTTGCATTTTTCTCAGAGTATTTGCAGCTGGTTAACTATTTGAAGGCCTATTTTTCTAGGGGACCCCGAGAATTTTACTTGTTTTGTTATTGTTGCAACAAGTGGCAATTACTGATTATATAAACAGCATTTAAAAAGTTTTTCTACATGTAAGTAACCAATCAAAATATAGGCCTGCAAACATCATAAACTCAAATTTCCGATAATTCAGGGGCCATATTCAAGCCCCATAAAATGTAATGAAACAAGAAAAAAAATTTTTCTGCCAGAAGACTTGTTAGACCAAGCTAATTGTCACAAGAAAAATGAAGATCTCACATTGTTTAATTACTAGTACAAGACCACGAAAGATGCTACTTCAAATCATGTGTCTTCTGACAAGCTCACTTTTGGACCGAGTCAAAAAATTTGAGCGTCCCGTTAACTTCAAAACGAAATTGGGAATTTTAATTTTTTCCTTTTGACCTCCTCTTTAGCACATAAAATGTACTTTTGACCAGCAATTTGAACAAAATTCTGAGAGGGGGAGTTCCACACCTGGTGTTTTTCCGTGTAAAAATGCAACTTTTTTGTGTGTGAGGAAGGTACATGTAAAAAATGTTGTGTTAAAAAATATGTTAATTGAGAAAAATGAGGTATTTTGGAACACCCTACATGTATACTCAGAACAGACCACAATCCAAACTTTTTCCCTTCTGCTTTAATATAACACACTTTGTCAGTTCATTGCTTAAGCACTATCAGTGATCCTTCTAAAAGAGTTCAAAATTCAAAATTTGCAGACGGTAGTGAAGATAAATTGTTACATGAATTCACAGTTATTTTATCAAATGAAAAATAACAAGAAAAACAGCAGCTGTAAAGACTGTGAATCTACATTCAATGACGTGTTGTTTGTAGCGGGGGGGGCAAGTTTCCGCGGTTAATACGCACAAACAATTACATGACTAAAATAACTGATTTTGTCTTATTAATATTATATTGCTTTCAGTCTATCACTTGCATGTAGCTCTAGACTTGTTACCGCGACATGCAAACATTCCATTTTTAAAAGATTTTCTGATTTTCTGATCGGGCAAATCTTTGATAGTGCCCTTTTAAACATTAAATTTTAATTACATTATAATTATCTGTGCATAGTTTTAAATTAGTTTTAGATGAAATTTTATTATGTCCCTGTAATTACCCAGGTCAACCCTACATACAGTTACTTCCTTAACCTTCATCTTTCCAAAACTTGTATACTTTTTGCCTTGCCCCTGACCTTGCTCAGAGCAAGCCGGAGAACTATTTCTGTATGTGTGTGTACATTGTATGTATACATGTATGGTTCCCTGTTTCCGGTGAAAGTTTGGGTAATTGTATCTCCTGCTCAGACGCTTGGGCCAATTGCAAGCCAAACCTAATCAGAACCACTGTCCCCATGTTTCATATGTTTTAACTCTTAATTGCCAGGATGAGGTTATGACCCTGGGAGTCTTGATTAAAAAGGGTATTCTTTGAAAAGCTATACATTCGTTTTATGCCCAAAATGCAAGGCACCGATCTCCCAAACTTGGTCAGTTTTAGAACTGACCCAAGCCCCAATGAGGTGCATTCCAATGGGGTAGAGGTCATGTGGGCCAATTGAAGGGGGAAGGCTTTTTCAATAGGCCATTCTTTTTGTGTCGTCTGCAAGAATTGCAGAAGGCACATAGGGAAATCTGGTCGTATGTCTGTGTGTCTTTATGTGTCTGTGTATAGTGTGTGTGTCTGGTCACAAATTGTTAACCCTTAATATATTGAGGCGTCTGAGTTCTTAAGGGCTACGATCTAACTTGATGGAAAAGAGGGGGCGGGGTGGGGTGACATGTTGGTGGACCTATGTGACCTTCTGACCTCATGTGACCTTTGGCCCATTCACAACGAGACAGCAAACGGACACTCGTGGTCAGGGACCGCGAGTAGTTTTATTTTTCTGCCACCAAAGCCAATCTACGATCACACAAGCATGGATAGTATAAGCACGCTCAGCCCAATATGAAGTTACCAGATTGGGGTCAAAGGTGGATTAAAGGGGCATTCTGTCATCTCGCCTTCTGAACATATGCCAATTGTTACACGTTTTTGGATGGCGATAAGGGGCAAGATGCGAGGTGGGGAACAACCTTAATTGTAAATACATTTATGCTTGTCCATATACTAATCACTGGGTGAAATGGACTACTAGAAGCTTAAATCGAAGTCTTCTTATAGAATAGAAAACACACATCTTGTTATAAAATTCCAAGATCCGGAACTTCTGTTAATACACAGTACGGATCCTATTATGTAAATATTTACTGCCTTCCAAAACAGAAAAGTCCAATCATCTCAAACTTTGGAAACGAGCATGTTTGGCGACTACCTTTAGGTTACTCGGTTAATATTTTTAATTAGTACCAAAAAGATATATGTCATGTTCAGTGTGGACATTCCTTCGAAGGTTTTGGATAGCAGTTTTTGACAATTTTATCATAAATGGGATTGATTTTGTATATTTAGCATTGTAAAAATTGCTATACAAGCCAAATTTGTGTAGCAGTTGACTTCAAAATGGGTAGCATTTTGCTATGCTAAACAGGGGGAAATGAACACATGGTCATGTTTTTTAAGTTGGCACCTAAAAAGGGTGGATTTGTCGCATTCTTAGTCCCCAAAACTTGATTAACATGCTTGTAGTTTGTTAATTTTATATTGAGACAGAGCTTGGTTTTTGTTTATTATTTTTTCCTTGGACATTGCCTTCCCAATTTCTGAAGCAAAAAAATATGATTTTAGTTTATTTTAGTTTTACTAATTACTGTAACTGATTAGGCGTAAAAGTCAGGGTGGATCATGTGGCGGAGGAGCACAATGCTTCAAATGGGATGCTACGGCAAACAAAAGCATGATATTAGGTTAAAAGTCATACGCAGGTCTAGGTTGTGATCTCTTCTACTTCAGTAAACTAAAAATCTAGAAACACAAAGTTTCGCCAAATCTGAAAAAAAGCGCCCTTTCGTGCTCCATTTGATCAAAAAGGCAAGTTTCACGAAAACGCTTTGTCGAATTCTCTTCTAACTTTCACAATTGGATTGCTTTGCTGATTTTACATCTAGTAACACATCTCATCATGAAATATGTATATTCAGAGTACCAGTTATAGGGGGAGAAGAATAGAAGAAATACTCGACATTAATTTGACCACCCCTGTTTCTGTGTAATGGAAGAATTTGTCCAATAAAAGTTGTACATGGACTTGGTGGGCAATTTTCTTAATATATTAAACAATGCCCAAAAAAATATTGTATAATCACTGTATGTTTAGAGGGGTGGATTGACACCATAAACGGAATACCTTTTCTTTTTATTTTGCTTGTTACACCTGTATTTTATGAAGTCCCCCGTATTGATGAGCCAATTGTATTGTTATGAAAGCTGCAGAGTATATGCTCTAAGAATATATGTACTTATAAGGGGGTCGGTAAAATGTTACAGTTTTAAACGTTATAGCATCAAACCTGTAAAATCATGGGTTTGCCTCTAAAATGCACATGAAACATGCAACTTAGGGTCCCAACTTAAAAAAATGACCATATCGAAATCTTTGAGTCGGCCTTTAAATATGGTGACCTGCCTCCTGGAAGAACTGAAGGCAGTGTACAGGTAAGCACTCCAAGGAAAGACCCGTTGTTTCAAATCCAAATATTAAAAAGTACTTGATTTGTGATTGTAATGGTGATAATCTGCACCGAACTGTCATTTATTCTGATCTTGCTTGTTTTTTTGATCGGCATAGACTTACCTCGCCTTACCATTGGTGTTCCCCATAATCGTTCTGTGTGTTCCTGTCCATGCTGCGGGCATGCCCTCCTGACTTTATAATTGTCTCCCCTAATATTGTCCCCTTCCCCCTTCCTAAATTATTACTTGTAGATTTTAGATTTAAGCAATAATGGCCCATTTTTGAAGAGCGCCCCCAATTTTCAAAAGTGATATTTTGGAACAGTTACGTTGGTAATTCTCTAGGAAACTATGCCTGCGAATGAGAACGCTAAAAATGCGTATATCATTAAATAAGCGATTTTGTAATTAGAATTGGGATCCCAGATTGATTTAACGGCAGAGCTGGAAATGCTACGTTTATGTCGTCCACATGATGAAATAGTGCCACCTCGAGAAGATAACCCCTAACTTGATGGCCCTGAACCGCAATAAAAAACAACTAATGGATGAGCGTAGACACGTCATGGGCTATTTCCTGGCTATTCACATTGGAAGGCCGTTTCCAGCAGGACGTTGTTGAATTATCGGGATCCCGATATAATTATTCTAATTACAAAATTCCTTCATTTGTGACACACACACATTTTATCGAGCTTAACCATTCACAGGTATAGTTTACTAGCCGTTACCAATGCAACCGGTAAAATCTCAATTTTTTTGAAAATTGGGGACTCTTCAAAAAAGGTGCTAAATTCTTAATGTTTTATCCAATTATCTCAACTCTTTTTATTGGTGAGGTGAAATCAAAGATTAGAGCCCTTGGGGTTTATTTTGATTTCTCCCATAAATACATAATGAGATAAACTATTAATAATTTTAATTATATTACCATACAATATTCCTGTATCACTATTTCATGCATAATAACTTTGTAAATCTATGTACCGTTATATCAATTGTGTTATATCAGATTGATTTTTTATCATCATTGTTCTGACTGAAATAAATCCAAATTGAATTTGGTAAAATTGGACGTCTAAATTTGTTGGCCAGCATTAGAGGATTAAGGTGGTTCCCATGTTTAGCTCAAAGTACTAAATTAGATCTACAGATCATTTTCCCAATATGTTTTTCCACATCTTACATTTAAAACAAAAGAATTGTCTTCTACATTCCCACAGGCTTTTCAGCTCTCATCATGTCAAAACTCGCAATCACAAATACAGGGTTTTTCATATTTTTATTACGTTTTTGAAATTTTTTTCTGGTGAACCCTACCCGCCACCCTCTCCTATTTTCATTTTTCCTGCAGATTATGAACGCAGGTGTGCTCTTTCATAACTTCCTTGCTGCGGGTATCTTAGAAATAACTATACCTCAAGATATTGGGTCCCTTGGTTTTCAAAAATGTGTTAAAATCATGTGTTTTTTTGGAAAAATAACCCATATCTTGAGTTAGGGGTATTTCTATGTTACCCGCAGCAAGGAACTTATGAAAGAGTACACCTGCTTTCATAACCTGCAGCAAATGAAATAGGAGGTAGGGTTCACCAGAAAAAATTCACAATGTAAAAATATGAAAAACCCTGTATTTTTGTGATTTTTGACATCTGAGAGCTGAAAGCTGTGGAAATGTAAAATGACGACCCATTCCTTTTGTTTTAAATTGTTAAGATCTGACCACATATTGGGAAAAATGAATCTTTAGATCTATTTGTAACTCTTGAGCTACATATGGAACCACCTTAACCCCACTGCAAATTGCAATAACGTTTTATACAATTTTAAAAATAGACCCGATAGCCTTTGGTCAATCTTGTGCATAGAGTGTCCCCTCCTCACATTGAGTCTGTGAAAAAGGCAGCACTTGGGTTATGTCGGTTGTGATGCCGATTTGAATTTACAGTTGTTATTGAGATGGCAAGTCCTACCCCTGTTGTGAGGCCTTGAATAGAAAACTGCATGAGGGCGCTGTTCAGAAAGGATTTAGGTTAGCCCAGACGATGGTGGCCAAGCCTCTTTCAATATAGCGACTCGCCAAAACTAATCAAAGTACAGGGTGACCCAATAAAAACTTTACCCAAAATGAAAGGGATATTTTTCCACTTTCTGTAGTTCGATATGTGGATTTTATTTTATCGTAAAGAATGGGTAATAGAGCATCTTACCTGAATTTTTAGTTCATTTTGGTTGAGTGGTTCTCAAGATATGTTCCACTGAACAATAAGTCGGCAAAACAGACTTGTCCATGGAGCATCATTTTTCTTAGGCATGGTTGAACACAATTGCAACATCAAAAGTAATTTATCTCAATGATCTTACCTTTAGTTAGGACTATCTTCCACATGTCCTCCCTGATTTGCGATGCACTTGGTAGCCCTGGAGTGCATGTGTTAAACAGCTCTTGATGTTACACGCATTCTCCTAATTGTGTTAAATGCATCGTTTACCCATTGTCGTAGTTCTGGTGATGTGTTTGGGGACCCTCATTGTAAACTCTAGCTTTTACATCACCCCATAGCCAAAAATCTAGCAGAGTTAGTTCCGGTGACCGAGGGGCCATTTCACCGCATGCCCTAATCCAATGATCTGATTTGGAAAGAGTTCCTGAAGACAGTTTCTAACCATTACAGACCTGTGTGCTGGTGTACCGTCTTGAAGAAACCAGGCCGACGAATTGGTCCATTTCTTTGCTGCTGAAAAATGCGCCGCAACTCTGGTTCCAAATGTTAATTAACGATATTGAGATAACCAGCACCATTCAAATTTCCATCAATAAAAATTATTTTTTCCTTATTCAGAACCCTTACAGTTGAGTTGATTCTTCAACTCCAACGGTTTTGGAAATATAAGAAAATATTTTGTGACAACATAAAAATTCAGAAGTTTTCATCAAGATTTTACTTGTGATATCTTGGCCACCCTCCCTTGGGCCAGCCTAACATGAGGTGCCAACAAGATTGCATTTTTTTTGTCACTTTTGTTTTTACCCAACTGGAGGTGTCAAAGTATGTTTTCCATTCATTGGGTTGCCATTTTTAGACCTTGGGGAAGTGTAATAATTGTATTAGTGGTTTTTACTAGGAATTTCAATTATTTTTAATGACTGAACCGGAAATACAAATCTCAAGATGGGTCATTCCATGCCAATTCAACAAATCGAGTACACCATCACCTCGTGGATTTCTTTCCTTTTTGGTGTATTGAAAGATATTCACGAGAAACTAAAATCCTGAAAATTTGAGCTCTGTACCTCTTTTCGTTTTCACGCTACAGCAATTTTAAATTGGAGGGGGGTCACCTCAAGAACATGTACCAGTGTGAAATTCAATATTCAGATGGGCCATAAGTAAAGAACTACGCCCCTCAAATCCTTCAAACTTGGCTTTCTGGATAACCTTTTGCTGCAGATTGCAAATATGTGAACAGAAAAAAATGCACCTTGCCCCAATTTAAAATAACAGGGGGTCAAAAATGGCCCCAAAACCACTCGGACCATACTTTGGGGGGGCCCATAATTCAAAAAGTAAAAGTGATATAACTTCCAAATTTGGGCTGATGAAAGCTTATCTTGAATACTACCCTTGTGTACAATCTTATACTTATATCAGCTTTATTGGAAGAGATATAGCTGTCGCAAAAAGGCAAAAAGCAAAAAGTCCAAATTAACCTTGACTTGACCCCCCTAAAAATCAATGTCAGACATTTTGCACCTAACATGAGGTGCCAACAAGATTGCATTTTTTTTGTCACTTTTGTTTTGTACCCAACTGGAGGTGTCAAAGTATGTTTTCCATTCATTGGGTTGCCATTTTTAGACCTTGGGGAAGTGTAATTATTTTATTAGCAGTTTTTTAATAGGAATTTCAATTTTTTTTAATGATTGAACCGGAAATGCAAGCAACATTAAAACACATAATGTTGGTATGATAATTGTTCTGCCATATTTTTTAGAAGTTGATCTGATGAGGACCCTTGAATCACAGCCCCAAGAAATGGTAAATTCTTACGGCACAGACTGAGGTAATTTGAATTAAGGTGTATCACTCTCAAACCAATCAATACTAGGATTTATGGAATGAATGAAAGTATTAGGCCAATCCTCATCTCTTAGAATTTGTTGATTTACTTTTTGAGATAAGTTTTTAAACTAAATTGGAAAAATATTGCAGCTTGAGAAAATAAAATACATAAAGTAACAGGAAATTTCAATTTGTGAAGTTACATTTTTGACCATTTTACTTTTGAACGAAAACTCCAACTGTTGTCAAACAAAAAGCAATAGTATTTTTCCCCTCATTTCAATTTGCAGTTTGCATCTTGTCCCTGAGCTTGCTAATCAGAGCAAGACTAAGAAATCACTTTTTTTTGTGTATGTACATTTTACATGTATGTATGTAGTGTCCAGGCATTTTGGTTAAAAGTTTTGAAATTTGTTACAAATGCTTGGGCCAATTGCAGCCAAATTTATCAGAAGAACCACTGGCCCATTGAACGAAGGTATACTCCAATTTATGTGGACTGATTAAAGGGACATTCTTTGAAAATCTATCCGTTCGTTTTTCTGCCACAAATCAAATGCTACGGTCACTAAACTTGGTCAGTATGACCAAAAGCCCATGAGGTGTTCTCCAATTGGGGGTGAGAGGTCATGTGAGCCAAATAAAGGGGCATTCTTTGAAAATCTATCAATTAATTTGTCTACCACCAATCAAATGCTGCGATCACCAAACTTGATCAGTATGACCCAAAGTCCCAATGTAGGTTATGTGAATGGATTAAAGGGCATTCTCACATTATGAAGTGGTACAGATGCAAATATGTGACAGTATACAAATATTAACTGACTATGAGTGTGATGGTAAAAATATGATCACAAGGTGAAAGATGGATTGTTCCATTTCACGAGCCGCAGGCGAGTGAAATGGAACAATCCATCTTTGACCGAGTGATCATATTTTTACCATCACACGAATACTAGGCAGTTAATATTTGTTTTATATAACTCATACAATAGATTCTGGTCATTTAATAATTATATAGCATATCTAGCCTAGGCCTGGATCTACAGGACCTATGAGTATGAAAAGAATGACAAGTTCCATGATTTTCAAAGAAAGCAAAAGCGTACTTACCTTTGTAGACCATAATTTACGAGGTGATATTTCCAGGCATTCAAGTAGAGTTCAAGTTTCAAAGAATCAAAGTTCCAGAATCCAGTTTAATTCAAAATCCGATTATAAAATTTCAACATGTAACGCCGACATCAATCTTTTCTCCAACATGTCCAACAGTAATAGTTCAAAAGCAGCCTCAAATAAGTCAGGCTGCTCCCCGTGGCTACAGCATAGTCTGACAGAATCTTGACAGCGTATTTTATTTGACGCTTTGTGTTTTTTAATCGGCCTCGTCAATTAAATCCACTAGATCTGATTCATTTACTAGCGCAAATCGAGGAGTTGCTTCAGTGGACGCCATGTTATCGTCTGCAAGGAAAACTTTTTCATCATCGTAGTCACTCGTTCGGATTGGCACAGTTCCATACATTGCTATGGCGTTGTACAGTCGTAGCGAACGGGGGATGAAAGTACGAAATTACGTGCTAACAACCTCTTCATCAGACTTCGTTTTGTCGCTCATACTGTACACGCACGGCATGTTTAACACAAATCGTGCGGGTGGAAATAGAGGCATGTGATAGTAAAACTATCAACGCGTTAATAGTTAATTTTGTAGACCATTGAGATGATGGTAACTCTATTGAATAGTCACGTGGCACAAATAAACAATTAATGACTAGAATCTATGTATGAGTTATATAATACTTAATATTATCACCCTGGCTTGAAAAGCAGTAAGGGGATTTTGAGAGAGGAGGAGTGCACATTTTTTTGAAACAAGTTCGAAGTCCAATTTATTCCAGACTTGGGGTTAAGGTGCAATAGGGGTTCATTCATATGTGGATGATATCAAAGGTCATAGACCAAGGTCAAAGGTTATCTGAGGTCATGTTCCATACTGTCATCGTGTCGGGGATGACGCAAGTTTACTTTAACCCTCTTAGTCGCTAGCTCATGACTCATATGGAGTGTACGTAGATTGGCCTCTGATGACCTCATGTGATTGTGATCTTTGACCCCATTCACAAACCACAATGGCATACATTGTATGACACTTGTTCTGAATTTCTTTGATATTATGTTACAATGTATGTACCTGACATCATTCACTATGACTACATATGTTTCTGATGACCACATGTACATTTTTTCCGATGTATTTTAATAGAGGACATAATTGTATGTGCACATTTTTTTTATTTTTTTTACAAAAAACAAATTTAAAGCTCCAATAATGAAATTTAGATGGGGGAGGGTGCCCCCTCTTTTGGGAAACTGCATCGTAGAAAATATATTTAGCTTCAGAGGATGACAGTTAAATTGGTTAATTCTACGAAACCAGCTTCTTTCAATTAGGGAATAGTTTTGTTGTGGGCCGCCAACATAGCTTGCAGGACCACTTAGCAGTCCATTGTGCATGTGATGTGATGTGTCACTAAAAGGTTTTGTATGTGAATGTTAAGTTTTTTTTAATGCAGCTCAATTGAAAAGTTGAAGTTCAGTTGGAACCAAACTTCTGTTATAGGTGCAACATGGGATCCCTCGTATGTTGATGAGGTCAAAGGTCACATGCCACAGTCAAAGGTTGTGTGAGGCCGAGTTGAAATAGGCTGCTGGTGGCCCACAGCTTACATGTATATTCTTTTAAAGCAATATTAGCACATTTTTTTGAAGAGCGCCCCAATTCAAAAAAATTGAGATTTTTACACGGTTGCATTGTTAACTGGCTAGTAAACTATACCTGTGAATGGTTAAGCTCGAAAATGTCTGTGTCACAAATGAAGGAATTTTGTAATTAGAATAATTATTATCGGGGATCCCGATAATAATTCAACACCTGCTGGAAACGGCCTTCCAATGTGAAATAGCCGGGAAATAGCACCATGTACGTGTCTCCCTCATCTTAGTTGTTTTTTTTGGTTCAGGCAAGTAAAGTTAGAGGTTATCTTCTCAAAGTGGCACTATTTCATCATGGACGGACATAAACGTAGCATTTCCATTTCCAGCTCTGCCATTAAGTCCTATCTGGGATCCCAATTCTAATTACAAAATCGCTTATTTTATGATAAATACGCATTTCTTAGCATTCTCGTTCAGGTATAGTTTCCTAGACAATTACCAACATAACTGTGCCAAAATATCAACTTTTAAAAATTGGGGGCACTCTTCAAAAAATGTGCCATTATTGCTTTAATATAACGAGTGCGCAAGCCAAGATCCGCAAAATTCTAGTTTTGTAATAATGTATAATGCATGCTTGCTAAATTATGCTGTAAATGAGATTTTGTGTGACAGGACCGTATTTCACAATTGTTTTCATCTAATGATCTTTGTCAGTTTCCTAGTCAGTTTCCTGGTAGTCATTCGATAGTACAATGAAAAACCTCTGGGGATAGGCATCAACTTATTTTCCTAATGGACTGATGTCTGGACCTTGAAAATAACAACTCAAATATCCCTCATAAATTCAAATTTACTGTTAGAATATAGGTGCTGTGCAAGTGACTGTTACTTGACCCCGGTATTTGCACTGGGTTAACCACAAAGCATGCATTGTATGATGGGATGTTCTGAAATCATCCTCTGGGTGCAAAGCTGCAGAGATAGCAGTTGCATCCCAGTGATGAGTATCAACCTGTACATGTAATTAACATTATTAATAATCTTGCTACATTGCTCTTGATGCTCAGTCATACATCAATCATACAAGTTTGAGGTTATTGGGACATGTATGTTTTATGTAGAAAACCACTTGATGTGGGTGCAGCAATGTCTCCTTTTTCTCCTCTTCAGTGTCCTATTCCTCATTGATAAAAACAAAGCAAACCAGGTGTGTAAAACAAGACACTTCATTTCAGATGCTTTCTAGGAAGAGCTGAGATACTAATAACTCTCACTCTCTTTGCCTTGTTTCTCATTGAATGGTCTGAGCAATGGATGCGCATTGTACACATGGAACCATTTGCACAGAGGCCAAAGGTCATATTATGATACATGAAGTTGTATTTTGCTGTATTGCCTTTGATTTCATGTGCTACATGTATATGTGGTGAGTGTCATAGTTCTAAACATTGTATGATGATATCAAATGCAGTTACCCAGGCTATAGGAGCCAATTTTGCTACCCCACTTTTTATGTATGCTGAAGCCTGGGAAATTGGATATATGTGAGGCTTATGATACCAACTTCTCATAACTTGTTTGAGCCAATATACATGGTTGTAGAACATAACACCAACTGATCACAAAATAGATTTAATTGATGAACAAGCTCTATATCTTATTCTTGCTGATCAATTATGGTATCAATAAGGTACAAAAACCATAGAACATAAGGCTTCAGCATCCAAAACAAATCCAAAGATCTTGGAAGTGGAACTGGGACAATACTGCAGGAGGGTGCACAACAAGCAATTAGCAAAAGGGTGGGAGGAAGAGGAAGCGAAGTCCGGATTCTTATTATATATGGTTAACTGACTATAATCATTTAAGATGATACACTGACCTTAATTGTATGCTCTGCATTAAATCACTTCTTTCAACTTAATAACTTCTAACTGTAAGTTGTCATATGTGGAATCAATGATCAAGAAATAAAAATTACAAATTGAGAACAGTTGTACAGCTTATTTTCTGTGTGTAAAAGCTTGAAATAATATAGTAGTAAAGAAAGTGTGCATTTTGGAATGTCCAAACATGCAATAATTCTTACCAACAATGCTTTATTAACACTTTTGTGCAAAAGGTCTTGTGCACTTCCATTAGTGCATGGTGTCCACTTGACCCCCCAAAAAAAACCACTTCCTCTAATAGGAATTTTTCCATGAAATTTGGCACACATAATGATTACCCAGAGACGATATTATTACTGAAAGAAAATTTTATAAATATTGATCAGCTCGTAAATTAGGGACAGAACATTAATTTCCATGCATGCAAAAAAGCAGCCATATTGTTTTTGTTTTCTTGCACATTTAGTAGAAGACCAGCCTGTAGATCCCATGACCAAACTCTGGAGACAAAGATTTGAAGGCGTCTTGGGGTTCCCTGATCGATGTTGAAGGTTTGTGACTTGGGCTTGCCGCTTCAATGTTCCGGCATTTTGGGGAAGGGGCTATAAACAAAGTTAACAGGGGGTAAAAATGGAGAACTGTCGCAATTGAATTAATATGCATGTCAAATTACTCGCCTTACCATACGGAATCTAAAAATGTATAGTTTGTTATAGATCCGACTTCAAATGAGGACGCTTTGGCCAAAAATGTCCAAAGGTCAATGCACTTTCAGTCAAGGCAAATTGTTAATAAACCGATTTAAAAAGATGCCAAGTGTCTTTTTTTAATTATATGTGTCGTGCATGAAATTTTCATTTGCAACTTTTAATAGTTCAAATGTTAATAGCTCAAATGTTAGTCTTGACCTTGAATGCAAATGGCGGCTATTTCAGACCAAATTGATTACGTAGGGAAACAAAAAAGTAGGGATTGAAACATCTGGTGTTTTTTCCTAACGTGTTTACCATTCATTTTACAGGGAAATCCGGACCATTTTAGGGTATTTAGCTATGGGATTTGCAATTTGTCATGTATTTGATAGTGAGCATAGTCGTTTACACTCATGGGTAACCACCAAAAGTCAAATATGCAGAATTACTAGTGGGGGACTTTTAGTGGACAGATCTTATGTGAGTGTGCAATCCGGATAAAATTGTGAATTTTGGGACACAAGTACTTTATACATGATAATCAAAAAAAATTGATGGACGCACTGCCACACCCTTCATGGCCCCCAGCTTGGATTTCAAGGTTACACAGCACAGAGGTAAAATTTTTAAAATTGTTCCGACATTGTTGTGAAAAGCACACCATGTTGTCTGTCTGGTTACAAGGACCAAAAAGGTATAGTTTATACTACCTGTGACTATAGTTTAGGAATTATGGGTTTAAACATGGTAAAAAAGTCAATTTTGGTTTTAAGGGGTCAAAATTAAAAGTGCTCCATTTTTGTAAAATTGTTCAAATTGGTTGGTTTAGCTAATAGAATGAACTATAGGAATAGTTTTGACTTATCTACGTGTTCTGGTTATGACACCAAAATGGCGAATAAAGTCAAACAGCTATTGGCAGCTATTGATTCTATGACCTTGTGACCTATTTGTGGATAACATGAAAACTAAACAGAATGATACGGCAAACTATTCCTTATTCAATCCTTTAAGGTGAGGGAAACCAATTAACACAAATTAACTGAATCGAAGCAACTTTTAACTTTTGACCCAGGTACACCCAAAAATTGACCTTCACATTTTACAGTTTTTACCCCCATAACTCCGGAACTAGAAGTCATAGATAGTGCTAAACTATACTTTTTGGAGTCATTTGTGACCAGACAAACACATGGTGTGACTTTGACACATTCAGAAACATTTTAAATTTTTGACCCCTGTATAACCTTGGAAACCCAAGCGGGGGCCATTAAGGGGGGTGGGCAAATGCTTCCATCATTTTATGATTATAAATGCCCAAGTACTTGTGTACAAAAAATCACAATTACGGAAGCGCACACTCTTAAACTACGGTCCCCTGCTTATACGGGGGACTATGAAATGAGAGGCAGCGTCCGTTGTCGTGATAAAAATTGGAACCCACCTGTGTACGATTTATCTGAGTTCCGTTAAGGGCGACACTGAGTAACTTGGTGGAAAGAAGCGGGTTGATAGTCTGAACCGATTAGCTTGTGGCCATAAAAATGCTATTAAGTATCTAATTTGCATAATTACGAAAATTTTCCTGGCAAGGCCACGGTGTACCAAGTTTCTGGAGTTCCGTTAAGGCGTAATTGGTAAATGGTGAAGGAAGCGGCTTGAGAGTTCTCGACCTGATTAGATTTTGGGTTGTATTTCGGGCAAATTGAGTATGCAAATGAGCTATTGTAATATGCAAAAAAAATCAGCGTAATTGTTTTTTGAAAAACGGTGGTTACATCGGATACTCAAATTCCGGCGCTGCATGAAAGCCTTTATTGGTGCGCATCTTTTCCAATTTGAAAGAAGTATGGTGATATATGCGGCTAGGTATGCAAATGAGCTAATTAAAGATGCGTAGTTGCTCTCTATTCTTGAAACGGTACATCGGATAGGCAAAAATTAATTCGCTACATGAGACTACTATGACGTTGGGGAGGGGGTGGGACTGTTGCAGGGGGGGGGGGAGGGGGTGGGGGATGGCCGGGGGGGGGGGAGGGTGGGGGACGGTGTTGTGAGGCGAAGGGGGGGGGGAGGGGGGGGGGGGTGAAGGGGGGTGGGGAGGGGGGGGGGGTGTCATGTGGTGGGGGAGGCGTTTGGGGGGGGGGGGGAAGGGTGTTGGGGAAGGAGAGGGTGGGGGGGGAATGGGGTGGGGAGGGGGGGGGGAGGGGGGGGGGAGGGGGGTGGAGCGGTGGAGGCAGGTGGTGGGGGGAGGGAGGGTGTGGAGGGGTGGGAGGTGGTGTGGTGGGGGGGGGGGGCGAGACTGGAGAGGGTGGCAAGGGGGTGGGTGGGGAGGGAAATGGGGGGTTGGGGGTGTTGGGGGGAACGGGAGGCGTGTTCCAAGGGTTGGGGTGGGGGTGGGCCGCGGTTGGGGTTGTTTGGAGTTGTTTTCAGGAGGGGTAGGGTGTTGCGGGGGTGGGGTTTTTGCAGGAGTTTGGGGAGGGGGTGGGTGTTGCGGGTGTTTGAGAGTGGTGGGAGGTTTTTTGCGGATGTTTGGGAGGGGTGGCAGGTGTTGGGGGGGGTGGGGTGGTTTGTAGTTGGCCTTTATCACATTTAGTGATCTCGGACATTTGCGCTGGACAGATTTTACGCAATCGCGTAGATAAGAGTTTCCTGTTTTTTTTCTCGGAAACGGAATCAGGATTTCATTTTTAAAATCAACTTTGTACAACAATAAAATTGGGCCCACAATAATTATCAACACGCAAAAAAACTCCTGGGTCCACATGGCCCCACTTACAAGGCAGGCCATATTTTGTGGAGTACTTAACCATACATTTATACAACAACGTCCTCATGACACACTCCCATATAACCACAAATGACCACACATTTGAATGTAAGTCCTGTAACTTTGCAACTGCCACAGAATTGAACAATGGTCTAGAGCCTTGTATTAGGTTAATCAGGATCTACTCTACGTAACCAGGTGCTGCTGTCACGCGCTCCGCACCTTTAGAATCGACCCAAATCATAACCAAGAACAAACAAACCTCGGCAAGAATACTGTAAACATGACTCGCAATCGTAGCTTTGTTCTAAGACCGGTGATGGGCAGAGCAGTCACTGCATCGTCTAAGGAACGGAGTACCACATGGATCACAGGGCTGGTGCTCCCATGCCCTGTTCAACTTGTTATATCAGCGATTTCCCTCAACAACATCTAGACATATGGCTTCGCCGAAGATCTTGCCCTTCACTCGGAGAGAAGCTGGACTGAATAGAATTAGAAAGTACACTTACTGCAGATTGAATCCGATTTGCAGCATATCTCCGACCTGGAGACCTCCAAGTCTGAGTGAAAGCCAAGACCACCGCTACTGCCTTTTCATCTTAACCTTTGGGGGGCCTGCAGTCATTTCTTTATACGTTGTAACCACATGGTCGTGTCCTTTAGAGGTGGCCTTCCAAATGCTGTCAGGTGATTTGGAAAGCCCTCTAAAACACCACAAGGACATAGGCTTGTTTCGACTCATTGAAATCCATTGTTCATGCAGCTAATTCTGAATGTGCCCAGGAAATGAAGATTTTCACCTAAACCCTTTTTTGAAGGTAGTAATTTTGAATCAGGGACTTGAGTCTCCGTTAGTTCCCCAAAGGATTAACAAACCAAAGTGGCTCATCGCCAGCCTTCAAAATCAACCCTCATGGGCGCCTCTGCCATACAATCCTACACCAACTTATCATGGAGTGAAGCTTTATCGGCTAGCTTACTTAGGGACGGTCATTCTTTATGCCGGGGGGGGGGAGATGGAGGATTTTCAATTCAACTTTTTTCGGCAAACCTTTTCGCGTTCCTTCCCCCCTCGCTTTTCGCGTTCAAAAATTTCACTACTCCCCCCTTGATCATGCTGATTTTCCCCATTTAAATTCATGTTCCCCCTCTCTCTCCTCTCTCGTTGATGAAAACTTTTCACGTTCACCCGTCTCTCTCTTTTACAAAAATTTTTCGGTTTTTCCGCCGCAAATCCTCCATCCCCCCCCCCCCCCGGCGAAATAATGACCCCTCCCTTATCGGAAGTATCCTCGAGTCCGTTAATGTGCAAAGGCTTCTGCGCAAAGGTATCTTCGGGGAATAACCTCTTGTGCCGCCTTGCTGGATCTTGATGGGGTGCTAGCCCATCAACTCTACGCACCACCACCGCCCTGAATCTGGTCTACAGCGCTGCGAATATGTTTCCGCCGGGGGGCACTCCCTAAAATAGGTGACGGTGATGTGCGGCACTATTGACCCCCGGACCCCCTTTTTAAACCTGCTGTCACTGAAAGACCCCCCCCCCTTTGTTTAACCAGTCCACTGAAAGAACCAGACCCCCCCTTTTTTACTCTCAGTTGATGCCGCCCATTTTTAATCAAAGATGTCACTGAATGACCCCCTTCTTTCTATTTTCAGCTCTCACAGAAGCCCCTCTTTTTTTTTAATGTTTATAACAATATAAACTGGTGTTGAATGGTTATAATTTGCCTGAGAATGACCCCTTTTTTCACAAAATGTGAGAGGCTCAGTGATTGCCCCCCAGTTAGCAATCCTAACGGGTTTGAATGGTTAGAATTTGCCAAGAATGACCCCTTTTTTCACAAAATGCGAGCGGCTCATTGATTGAACCACCCAGTTTTTGCATCCTCCTCATCAAATGACCCCTTTTTGTCCCGCCTGAACTTTGTTCGGCCTAGACTTAGTATCTTTTACTGCTGGTCTGTCTGTGCTCCGTCCGTGTCCACTAGCTTGTGTACATTTATCTGGAGTTCCGTACAGGCAACGACGATGAAACTTGTTGTTAAAGAGCGGTCCCATGAGGTTCTCGACCTTAAAGATTTTGGGGCGTAAAATATGCTAATTAAGTAATATAATTTTTTGCATAATTACGAAAATGTTCCCGCCAGGCTTGTGTACTAGTTTTCGGATTTCCGTAATGTGTATAATGATGTACTTGGAGAAGGGAGCGGGCGGGAGAATTCTCGACCTGATTAGATTTTTGGCGTAGTTCGGGGCAAAATAAGTATGCAAATGAAGCTAATTAAAATCAAAAATCGTGTAATTGCATTGATTCAGGAAATTCCTTCACTACATGAAAGCCGATTATGATGGTGCGCATCTTTGTTTACAACTTTGTAAGTGCGTGATATATGCGGCTTGTCTGCGTGTTTGCGGGTTGTTGGGGGAGGGGTGTTGTGGGTTGTGGAGAGTTGGGTGTTGCGGGTTTTTGGGGAGGGGTGGGTGTCTTTCGGATTTTTGGGTAGGGGTGGAGTGTTTGCGGTTGTTTGGGTGATGGGTTGGGGTGTTGTGTTGGGGAGGGGGATATCTCAATCCTCCACTGTATCTGCTTGCCACTTTTTTGGGGGGGGACCCCCTGTACTCATACAATTGCATCATTGTTTGCTGCAGCCTGCTCTTTGTCTTACATCTTGCACGAAAACCAGGCGAACTTGTGGTTCGAGAACCGCCTGTTCCCTTAAGTTCCTCAGAGATGCCTGTTTGAAAGTCCATCCGCACATCCACGTCACTTTCATGAGTGCCCCCCCCCCCCGGCTGCAATAGCCTCAACATAAAGAGCGGACACAGACTCAACGAACTGAGAACCATTACTGGCTGCCTTCGTCCCACTTCATCTTAGTTTTCTACAGTGCGTTTCAGTATTGCCCTCATGCTTCAGAGAGATCATCACCCATAAACTGGTGAATAAGGCAAACTTTGACAACAAGCATCGCTGCATAACACTGTCAAAGAATCACCAACTCGGCAGACAGACTGTGCTCTCATCGATTTTTCTGTCGACACGCTGAAACTCTCCAGCTCCCATTCAACAACATTTTACAGACGTGACACTGCCTGGCTAGATACCCCCAAGACCAGACCGACTTCACTACAAACCTATGACAAGAACTCCAACCTTTTAGCAATCTTCCACTAAGAAATGCGTCACCCCCCCTTGAACATGATTCGCACAGGAGTCGGTCGTTTCAACAGCAATAGTACCGACGGGGGCTGTGACCATCTGCCAATGTGGCTCTCCGTTAGGGTAGCAGACTGAAGACGCAGAACGACTGAGGAATCACATCTCATGAGTTGCCTTACCTTTCATTAAACCTGAACCAACAACAATGAGCTGGCTCCACAAAATCAACACTTAGCTGCTGCCTCATACGCCAAGGGCGGCCGGCAAACCAAATTTTGATGAATTGGATCCAAAACTAAGTGAATACACAAAAGAGTGCAAGGTCTGGCAACACAAAGATATTAAACCTGTATCAGTCAGTAACATTTGGGTGATTAACTCCATTTCACTAGAGGGGGGGGGGGGGGATCTATGAAATGGATATGGGTTGTTTTTTGTCAAAGACTCGGTTATGCCAGTGAAGGGAGCACCGCGAGCACGAGAGAGGTTTCATTTTCCACTGATTATACTTCCATGCAGAACTGTTCAGATGGAATGAGTAAATCAGTCCCGACTGTAGAGAAGACTAGATATTGATACAAATAAGGTGGCTGTGAAGTCAGGAATTAGTCAAATGGCCAGCTAGTTTTTAGTTTTTTCATGTTTTTTAACGGCATTAACATGTGTTCTTTCCATATATGTAACAGAATCTATATATATTTATTTTTTCCTCAATGTTGTCATTCATTAACTTTTACTATGTACGCATTTTTGACAAGGGGTGGTGAACAATCACATGGGGCTGAACTGCAAAAGGGCGGCTAATTTCGCGTATTACGCATACTCGCCTGTGCTATTCGGCGCGCGCGATTTAATGAGCGCATCAGAAAACGCCTTGATGCATCGGTTCGATATGACGCATAGCCATGGTTAACTTGTATGGCAATTAAAATGTTTGCCCACGTGAGTTGCTTTGGCAAACAGAATGGGATTTAAATTTCACGACTTGGCATCATAAATTGTTGAATTTGATCATAAGTATTCCAGATGAAGCAATTTTGACCTGGTTGCAGAATCAGTGAAGGAATAAGAGATGAAACGCTTGTGGTTTGGAGTAAGGCTATATTTTGTAGCGAAATGGGAAATATTTGGACAAAATGGCCCGGGATTTTCTCTGTGTTCACTTTCGGCGTTAATTCGTGTGATTTTCGGTTCCAGTTACTCGAAATCCCATATCAGCAAAAGGGAAGAATGAATGCATCGGATAGGGAATTATCAAAATCTAGGGTCGGTATTTTTAGTTTATTCATTTTTGGTTTAAATCGTGATTTATGTCAACCTTTGAACACTCTTGGCGTTGTTCCAAATTGAAAAACGCGGTTTTTGGCTTTTTGGCAAATAATTTGATAAAAGTGCAGAAGGAATTGAAAAAAAGGGGAAATTACAGACCCTAGAACTATGAATCTGTAACAGAAATACGAACAAGGCACATTTCTTATAATTTCTAGATTTTTATAGGGAACCAAAAAAAAATGAGTGGTGTGAAATGAAAAATACGCCAATTTTTTATGATTTTTCTCAAAAAATATTTTTCCTTTCTTGAAGTTTTGAAGGGAAAAAAATATTATCATATTTGATTCCTTGAGTCATTTCTTCTCAAATATGTATTTCTGTGTTATGTTGGAACAACAATTAAGAAGAAGCAGATTACGGCAAAAACAGTTTCCTTTGAATTTCCTAACTTCCACAGCCCACCTTTAAATGATCCGAGTGGACATACAACGGTTGGGGTTGGTGATATCCCCATAGGAGGTTAATGGGTGGCAAATTGGTCATCTGGGAACCTCTTTCTTTTAATAATTGAACATGTTAAAATCATGGGTTTACAATGTATTTCAATTTAAGGTTCATTAATTATTCATTTTTTTGTGTATGTGATATGTACAGCCCTGCAGATGATACTTATTGTAGCACGCATTATAAGTGACTATTATATTATTTATTTGTCACGACGGGTTCGCGCATGGACCCCAGAACCTCAACAAACTGGTCAAATTTAAACAAATAATTCCATTCTGTTGCCCTTAATTTCTACTTGATTTTTGTTATAGGACATTGCAATGCATTGTGGGATAATCAAAACACACTCTGAACAAAACCAGAGTATTTTATTTAGTGGAGCGGTTTGGACTGCACAATTGTCGGACAACCCATCCCATCGACAACAAAAACGCAACCATTCTATGTCGAAAGATAGCTAATAAATCATGAAAAAAAAAAAGATGGGTTGTGGTCAAAAATTTTGGTTGCAGGGGGTGTTTTTTGGGTACAAAAATCAACGTTTTTTGCCTGAATAAAAGATATCAAGATTTATTAATTCTTAGCAAAACAAATTGTAATCATCAGGCAATACTATCAATCTCTTGACATTTATATTATAGTTTTCTTGTTTTATTCAATATATAAAGGGTATAGAACTGTAGCCCCCAAAATCACCTTTTCTAAAAAAAGAATGTCCTTTTGACACATGTCACCACAACGCGTATTACCGAAGCCTTTATGCAATGTATAAAGCCTATATCAATAACAAAAAGGGATACTATAAAAATAAGATTGAATATTTTTACCTTAAAAAATATAAAAAATAATAATTTCGCTTATCTTGCAACTTTGCGCCCAAATTTCATTTTTCCGGCATAGAAATCATCCCTGCCACCAAATATTTCAACCACAACCACTTTGCTTCAATCTTACTGATATTTTATCCTTCAAATAAAAGGTGGTTGTGTTTTGTTGTACGGTGGGGAGGGGTAACAGCTCTAACTAGAGGACTTTTCAAGCTCGTCGCTCCGCGCATTGTCATTATCTTTGATTTTAGCCTTGGCGATTTTGCGTGAGTTAAAGTCTGAATACAACTGACAACATTTGAGAAACCACCAGGTTGTTGCCAGCATTAAGTACTTGGTATTATTGATTTCCATTCAGGCCGTTTGTAGGACAGACAATAATCCTGTAATAACTCATTTTTTAATCAACTTCAAACATTTGATCTAACATTATATGCGACTGACAAAAACTTATAGACTGATAAAACCACAACTACTTCGCATTGCGAGTTTTTGGAACCACATCCGGAAACCAACAAACATTTGTGTAAGCCTTCTAGACTTATCATGAATCATACTTATTATTTGTTAATATCCATAATGTCATCGTGAAGATATGATGAACGTTGTACAAAAAACAATGCAAAATCATTGTTAAATTCAGAGAAGATGAGAAAGAAGGAGATGCTCGATTGCAATCCGATTACCCAGGATTATTCCTATCATTCCTCATATTATCATTGTTAGACTTCAGGGCCACAACTCTGATTGACCTTTGAAGTAATATGTTCAACCGCCTCAAGTCTAGCCGTTCGGGAAGGTTTCACAACAGGAAGTATTGACACTCTCCCACTAAATAAGCTTTATTAATTTCAGCTAAAATCTCTGCTGGCAATGAACCCCGCGGTTGTTCTGACTGATGTTATTTATTTTAATCGTTGCGAAATAATTGAGGAAATCAGTGACTTTTTACAACCAAAGAAACAGCAAATCGTACCCTTTTTCGTAAGCTAACTTGATTTCAAAGTTTTGGGGGTCAATTAAGCTGTTATTAATTTTCGGCTAATTTCCATTTCCTGTGACATATGATATGATGAATGATTAGATAAAATGCATATTCAATACATCTCAACCATCCTTTTTTGTGTCCAGGAAGTGTCCAAAGTGCCAAAATACTTGAATTTGGGGTCAAAGTTGTTTATAACTGATGCAGGCGAGTACATTTCGCTGTGTACTGATCACAACCATCTGTATAGACCTGTGCAATACCATTGAACACTGGTAGTGAATGTTTCTGGGATACTGACAGGTGTATGAATGTTCTCCAGCAATTAGCGTAAGTCTTTGGTCCAATCGATTAGATTTAAGCCGATTGACATGAATAGGCGGTTGAACATTTATCTTTTGATAAGCATCGAACCACTCCTTGCGTTCCATTCTTCTCTGGTTAAATGTAGGTTCCTCTGTTTCATTCTAATTGTTGTTATGTATGTTGACAGCCTCCTCCAGCTGAGACGTGCAAACCTCTCTTTGTTCAGAGACAAGTTGTTAGTTGAGTAAGATATTTCAATGGACCTGAGTTTTGTTAGTACGAGTTTGCAGTTTTTTGTGTTCCAGTGAGTTTAGTTTACTTAGATTTGTATCCGGGTCCGGATTCCAGCCCGCCATAAAACATAATTTATGTGCTGAAAAAATAAAAGAATGGTCAATAACTATAACTACTTACTGTACCAAAACCACAGTCCGTTATTTTCCATAGTTTCTTTCGATTTTGAGTATGGCTGATCATATCAGCAAATTATTATTACCGTTATGTGTATGGAAACCAAAACATTTGCAGTCGCCCTTTTAATATTTATTTTTTTTTTGCAAATAAAACTGATGATGTCAATTATCAGATTATTTTAGGAAAATAGACTTTTGACCAAATAAGGGAAAATAGTGATATTCCTATTTTACGCAGAAAGTTTGATCTCGACAAAACTTCTAACTCCTATATCTCCATTGAGGGGCATGAGAGCATACACCTATCATTGCCTATCTAACCACAATATACAAGGTGAAATTTGGAATATCCTATTCAACGAAGTTATAGCTATATACCAACGAATGAATATATTCTTTCCTTGCATGGATAAAAACATTCAATATTTAATTTGTTTGTATTTATGTTTGGGAGCATTAACAGTGCAACCCGTATATGGTATATTATTGTTTTTAAATACTCTTTGTTATTCAAAATTGTCCATATAGAACTCGTCAGTAAATCCTCTCTCATTCTTGTGCTGAATATTCAATGGCTGGATTTATTCTCTCAAGGAGAATCAATCGACCAGTAAAGTAATCGATTTAATATCTACATCCTTGACGACGACAGGTGAAAGGAGTCTTCAGTGTTTCCGTGGTGTTATAATGTATTTTCTGGACGGTAAACTGCGTGGTCGTTGTGATAGTGCAACTCACGGCCCATACTTGTCGTGTTAAAAGCCGGTAGAGAAACACCAAGTTCCTGCTATATCATCAGTTAAGAGATAACGAGTGAGCGCTTAGATTAGATCACTATGCATTTGCGACTCCATATCATCGTAACTGTGCTGATTTTGGTCGCAATTCACTATCTTCCCGTTGGAGGACAATTAAACTTACGCGATTTCATCGGCGGACTTGATGAAATTGACCTAGGCGACTTCATAGACGACGTCACTGATGACTTAGGCGAAGTAGACGACTTAGTGGACAACTTAGTTGATAACATTGTTAAGAGTGATTTTGACGGCTTCGATATTAATAGCGACTTGGATTTAGATGGCTTGGGAGATCAGTTTGATAACTTTGCCGATCAGTTTGCAGATGGGTTCCCAGAAGGTTCCAGTTGGTTTGATCTTTTTGGGGATAACAGTTGGTTTGATGGGCTTTCACAAGGGCCAAGTTGGTTTAATCCTTTGGGCTCTAGTTGGTGGAAAGATTTAATTCCAGGTGAATCAGAATGGAGAGAATTCATTCCGAGTGACGTGAGTTCCAGTTGGTTGGATTTCTTGCCTGATGGCACCAGGTGGTGGAAGTTTTTACCAGACGGGTCTAGCTGGTGGCATGTCTTCACAACATCAGAGGAATTTCCTGACGGATCAAGCTGGTTTTGGGATATATTCGATTCATCTTGGTATTGGAATGATCAAACTTCATCTACTGAGGGTTTGTTCGGTCCATTTTTCAGCCGTCCCGGTTATTTTATCCATGATGTGAAGGTAACAGATGTAATGAATCTATTTGGTGACGTTCTCGATGCTTCATCCATTAGAGAATCACTGCTGATATTTTGTGAGTTTGCAGAAAGTAATAAGGAGCTCATAGATGACTACACAGCATCTGAAGCACAACCGGTGGTAGATATCATTCAGAATGAACTCTGGATGCTGTGCGACCAGGCGCAGGCGGAATCGGCAACGATAGATATAGAAGAAACGTGTTCGGGTTTGATGGGAACTTTCACCATGTTCATGGGTGACATGAGTGAGGTGAGGAGGAAGAAGAGAATGACAAGGTCTATGACATCTCCCTTTGACGGTGACTTTGACATACTGCCATCGGCATTAGATGATGCAATTTATGGTGTTCTCGGCGTGGATCTCTTCGACGGCGGTTCTTTTTGTAATAAGACACGAGATCTATTGGAAATGTCATCATTTACCCTGAGAAATTTAACCCGTACTTACAAAATGGAACTTATCAGTTATGTGGATTGGGCAATTTCTTACGGAAGTGACCATTGCTATGTTCTTGGCGAAAATTTCACGAGTGATGGTATCAGACATTTCATAGGAAACTTGACCGAAAATTATATCCGGAGTGATGATATCAAGCATTTTGTAGGAAATTGGACAGAAGATTATTCCCATTATGTCAACTTCAGTGATTTTGAACATCATCGGGACTCTATCGTAGAAACATTGATTGGTGTTCTCACCAATATCACCGAACAGAAAGATGAACTCTGTGTTGTGATGGATAATATGAAAGAAATATTAGAAGAAGCGGACTATTACAACGACACCGGTCCTATTGAGCGATTGATATCTAACGTAACAAGTCAATTGACATATTTACTAGAAGATGAAGATACATGCACATCAATATCAGAACTCGTAAATGGGTTACTTGAGCAGGTTGAGCAAGGGATATTCAACTTCAATCTCTCCAATTTTGAGAACCCCTTCACATTATGCAGAGATATTGGCGAGAATTTGCAAAATAGCATGGGCTCTATCATTGGAACTATCTATACACCTATAATGACTGGCATTCTTGAATTTCTCACAGAGCGTGTAAACGAGTATGTTTGTGGGACCGGGGAGAATTGGTCTTCGTCAACTGATGAATTCGACGATTTAGGGAATATCGTGGGAGAGATAATGGTAGTGATTGGAGGATATGCATCGAGAGAAGATCTGTGTTCTTCGTTTCCAGAGAAGTTGTGGGAAGAATGGTGGGAATCGAGTTTAAACAGCCCACAAGACACTTTCACTGTTAATGTGTCCAACTTTGTAGACACATTTTTCACAATGGTTACCGATGCTAACGAATGCGAAGATATTGTTCACCTTCTGGAGAACATGTACAATGTTGACTTCAATAGTGTCACTGGATTTACGAATACAGAAGATATGTGCGCCTTCGTGACGGAATCTTTTAAAGGCAATACTAACTTGGAACTTCTAAACATGCTGGGGTTGTCCAATGATGATATGATGAGTTCACTTAACATCTCACAATTACTTGATCCAGACACTATTGACTGGGATACGCCGATTTCTTACTATCAATCTGTTCTTGCAATATTCGGCGACTCATTCAACACTAACACACTAATTGATAATCTTGCAATAATATGCGAACATTTTGGAGGCCCACTAAGTTTGCTGACAGGACCTCATGTAGGCGATCTCAATGAGCTATGTAATGCGTATGTCTCACAAAACTTTTCTGCTTTGAACGAAGAGCACCAAGAAATGTGTGAACGCGTTCTGGTACCAGTGATGTCCGGAGAAGAAGACCCTCTCGCTTTCCTAAATCTCCCCGAATGGGAGAATGAATTTCAACCTGAAGTTTTCGAAGCTGCTGGCATGGCTTTGGTTGGGATACATGTAGGTTTCACACCCGACCTGGATTTGGAAGATATATGCTCAATAGCCGGTGATCTGTTTGATGTTCAAGATAATTTTTTGGATGTTTTCATCAACATTGTCGATGAAGTGGCGCTTTTTATGGTTGAAGGATGGTTCGTAGGATTCTGTGAATCAAAAGATGTAGTTTTCGATTATTTATTTCCTGACGACAATGATGACGGCGACGATTTTGAAAACACGCTAAACGAAATGGTCGGCTTAATGACTGGTATGGACAGCCTTGACAATGTCTGCACGCGTCTTCAACTTCTGGATGCTGCTGACGGTAATAGAGACGACCTAAAGATCTTCGTTGCAACAATACGAGAAAATATACAGAGCTTTCTTACAAACGCAGCCAAATGCCAGACATTATTTGAAGAGATTAGAATATGGTTTGGCAATAACGATTCAGTACCGGAGCCCTTATCGAATATAGTAACCATGCTAGATGGCATCTTGTATTACGCTGGATTTGCGGATGAGAGCGAATTCTGTGAAGCTTTGGCATTTTACACGAACCCCGATGGAGAAGAAGAAGGTGAGTGTACCTTTTAGCTCCTTTTCTTTATCAAGATTAGTTTGATATTGTTTTCCAGGGGTAGTTTCTTTTTCTGGGAGTTTCATATAATGCCTTGCACAATCGGCAACATATTGTCTCACTTCGCATTCTGTTCGAAAAGACGAAAAATATGAAACAATTTTCAAAGCCAAAGCTGGAATTTTGTATAATAATCCAAGCTACAGGTTCAATGGTATAGCTGATATTAACTTTGTTTTGTTATTATGTTTTTGGCTTACGAAGTAAGTCTATAAGAGAGTGCTGGGTGATAAATCAATATGTTCATCAAACTTTATTTCCAATTACTACACAGTATGAAAACAAAACAGTGATATGGAGGAGTCGAGCAAAAGGTCTGTAGGGCCCAAACACTCACCCCCCTTGGAATACATTAACACGCAAGAAACGGGGCATAACTATCAAGAAACGCACAGAAAGTGCTTGTAACACTTGTAACACTCAATATTTCTTGTAAGACAAAAAATCAATTATAGTCAATACTCTTGGTTCACTGTAGTTGTCTGGCGACTCTTTGCATGCATGGTTAGTAGGGTCTTTACCAAGAAACAGGGAACCATTTTTTGGACATCAAGGTCAGTAATTGTCAAGTGTAAGCATGGTGTAAGTGATATACACCACATTGTGCTTATGTGTAGGCCTGGATGTTTATGTTTTGGCATAGATAGCCAGGGTCAGACCCTGCCACTCTGCAGTTCTTTCATAAAGCAATGCCCTAGTAATTTTACACTAGGTATAGGTAGTGCCAATAAACATTATGATTGTCACACATTGGATGTGTCCTCTTAAATTGAGAAAGTTTTCTTTGTATGACAACTAAAAATGATTCTTTTTTCCTTTGAATGCCACTTCATCATTTTATGAACTATTATTGTGTATGTGTGCATGTGTGTGTGTGTGTCTTTGCACGTGTGCATGTGTTTGTGTGTGAGTGAATTGGAAATTAAATGTTAATGGTAAAAAATGTGGTACATAAAAATTAAAAATGTTTCAAAATGTGGGTATGACAGCAAAACAATGTACAGGTAGGGGAGGGGGGTTCTCACATTGGAAGTATGGTTATGTACTGCCTATAAGTCCCTCATTTTCAGGCTCTTTTTCAGTTCCAGTGACCCCCATTTTAGGACCATTTCATTTCCAGAGACCCTACTTTTCATGTCCAAAGCCATATTCTACCAAATTTTCTTCAAAATTCTTCAAAAAGTAGCTGGAATTGAGGGAGATCGCAGCTTATTTCCTGGAATTTTCTGACAACCCAAGAAAAAAAACAAAGACCAAACGTTGCAGGAGATCCTGTACTGACAAAATTTTATAAGTACTTCGATTTGACAGGCTCAGTGAATAATACTTTTTTATGAATCTGTGGTTGACAGGTGGGAAAGTTTTCCTAAATAAATGGTTGATTTGGTAGTGAGTTGGTGGCTGACAGGAAGGGTAATGCCTATACAAATGCAATTAGCTTCATAACATAGATCAGGGTTTAATAACTCTTGACCATTTTGACCATATATCAGGTCAACAGAGGATGTAGTTTTGCTTCTACAATTTCTGGAAAGTGAAAAATTGGGGAAGATGTCAAATGGAAGAAAATTCATTTTTCTTCAAAGTTGTAATAAAGTTGAGAAAACAGCAGTTTATAATGTGTACTGTAAATAATTTCTGTTACTAATCTCCCTGGTCTGGGCCATACACAAGCCCTTCCTAATCCTCAATGTCATCTAAATTTTACTGTTTAATCCCTGATATACCACCTTAAGCAATACATTGTGCAAAATTTAGGTTTTTTTAGCCTATATTAGTCTTAGCGTTTTGCTGCCCCTGGTTGATGGAGTACTGAAATCAGTGGGTTGACAAGGACAAAGCAGTATTCCATGGTGTGTTGGAGTTTTTGGTTGAGGGTGGGGGTAGTCAGGTAATTGATGGTCACGGTATCCAATGGGTTGGGTGATGGTTGGTGGAGCAGTTGTTGAGTGAGTAGTTATCGTCAGCGGGGATTTTAGTTTTGTTGTCCAGTAGTAGGCCACGTGCATTTAAGGGGGGGGTATGGGGTCCTGGAAGCATTGTAACTTGAAAGATTTTGCTTAATTTTCCTAAATAGTGGTAATACATGTTATATATATATTGTAGCCCATGTCCAAAAGTTTTAACATCGCTGAAATTTGCCTAGTTGCCATGGTAACCCCGCAAGGCCCTCTGATTGGCTTAACACTAGAACGAATGTACTAAATAATAACATGCTACGGGACGAACTTGGGTGACATATGCGGAGGTACATACGGGTGAACCCATGAAGCCTGAGTTTTAATACCGTTGCCATGTCAACCGGCAATCGACCATCCGCATAATTTCATGGCGTAATTGAATTTGGCCACAATTTTGAAAATCGGCCTTCATGTTTCACTCGGCCATATGTGCTTAATATATGTGCACATTTATTCATAGCAGGTAGCGTTTTCTAGTTACGTTGTTCTCGTTTGGATGTTTGCCTATTTTACGAAACGAGTTATAGGCCTCGAAACATTTAGACACAATGAGGGCGCTTTTGATGTGAAATATGGAATTTTTTTTTAAATTTATTTTATTACTGAATTATCATAATTCTTAATGAAAGAATTCATCGAAATAGGTGCATCCATTGTCCTGTATTTTTAAAATAATTTTTCTTAAATATCGCAGGGTGAAACATAAAATACACTACAAAATCACTTACCCAGTGACATTTATAACTTTAATTATGGAAATGATAATATAAGTATTTATATACTTCAACTTGCCCAAATGAATGTGTTAATAGTTCTAAATATATCTTTAAAATATCTTAAATATAACCCTTGAATTTTTCACATGATAAACTTAGGAGATGAGCATTTTGGCAAATTTCGCGTACACTATTTGACTTTGATCAGCCATATCTCGGGAACCGAATGTCCGATTGCGATCGAATAAAAAGTATTTTGTAGATTACAGTCTACACAATTTAGCCATTGCATTATCTCATTTTCTGGATTAGAACAATTTTTTATCATATTCAGACCCCATACCCCCCTTAATTTGGAACCATTTTACCGTATTTTGTTGTTGTTTTTCTTTTATTTACTGAGGAGATTTGCATTTTAGACAAAAACAGAGATGATAGAATGTTTCAATTTTATAAATGATCCAAAATCAATATTTTGTTTATTAAACTAATAATTGGACAATCAAGATGATTTGACGCAAACTGTCTTGAGATTGCAATGTAGCCAATTTGAGCAATTTCTGGGGAAATCCTTTTCAATTTCTTTTTTTTTTTTAATTAAAAATAAGAAGTTGCATTTTACATTTAGGTTTTTGGACTACCTACTGGAAACAAACTTGACTTTTTGTTTGGTCTTAACAATGAACAAACTTCACTGGCTATAGGCCTACATGTATATCCCTAACATCCTTTTCGGAAAAAGACTACATACCTGACGATCACCGCAAAAAAGGTGGTAGCATTATTTTTCTTGTTAGATCTAGGGGCAATTTCTCCCTAAAAACAAGACGGGTCCGCTCCGTGATTTTTGAAAAAGTGGAAAAAATGCAGTTAAGGGACGTTAGGATATGGGAATTATCACTTAGCATGCCATTTGTTGCTTGTACCTATAAGTGGTTTCACCTCATTGCACAACTTAACACCACACCTCTGGAGTAAGCCACAGCATCCTTGATGCTCTCGTTTAAGGTTCTAATCTAGTTTTCCCTGCTGATTCTGCATCTCATGGATGCCAGACGACAGGCTCGTCGATGCCCCAGGGCCACAACATAATTGCATCATTTTTTAAATATTTACATTATCAGAAGTATTCAAGGGGCATTCGTGCAATGATCCCAACTCGCTCCCCCCCCCCGACTACCTCAAATAAGTTGAGATTTATATCATCTGAACCGTCAGCCTTATATCCACGTGTACCTAAGCTTACGTGCAAATTCGGTCGCATCTGTAAGAAATTCGCAATTTTGTATTTTCTGTCCGTAAACGGGCAGAAATTACAGCACAGCGGCCTATGTTACCGTGGGAAACAAGCAATTTCTCATAACACAAACCGTAAGATCGGGATCGACTCAAATTTTGCAAATAAGCTTTTCTCGAGGATATCTAGTGAACAATGAATAAAACAGAAGATTCTGGAATCACCGGCGAAATGCACCTTTAGGCAGTTTTATCTTAAGTAGAAAATATAATAAACTAAGTTATTTCATTGATTAATGTTGCTTCTGATTCAATATACCCATGTAGTTTGACGGTTGAGTTGTTTTGATGTCTGTTCAGAACCCAGTCGAAACTCTTAAAATAATTCTTCAGTAATTACAAAGGCTTCAAATATATATAACGTCCAAAATGGCTTCTATACACTGAACTGCCACTGGCTATAATACTTCAATTATGTTTGTGTACATCTCTATTATCCAGACATAGTATTAAGTGGATTGGCCCGATTTAGTATATAAAGTTTTCATTTTGATAGAATGCCCTTTACCTCAAAACCCCATCTGTAAAATTTCGCGGCGGTATAGGTATTTCAATTCATTTTGACGTGAGTTTTAAACATGATTTTATAAGCCCCTTTATTGGCCTACAGAGTAACTGATCTACCTTAATGGAGTAGTCCGAGTACATTTGGCTTCATAACTTCACACCAAAACATCCTTTAGCTCTAAGGATTCACATGTTAAATGAGAAAAATAGCAGCTTGCTTCAGATACCAACATTTTGACCACTTCCGGTAAAAGCTGGTTCTGGACATTCTTGAAAAAATTGAAGCTGGCCAATAATTCCGGTATGCGTACTTACCCAAATTCTCGATAATGTATATGAGCTGCTTAGGTTTGTGAAAATTGTTTGATATTGTGAATGGTCATTTAACGTTATTACTATAAAATGTACTGATCCTGATTCTAGGTTAATGATCATGGATTCATTGCATGCCGGTTGACTTCTCAACACTATTTTAGTTAAAATATAGTATGTTATATAAATTTTAAGAAGGTCAAAAATCAAAACCCAACCCAAGACCAAGTGCATCGCACTGATGCATTCCCGTGCACAGGCCGGTAAGCATATGTATAGGATAGGCATTAGTGGAGTGCATTCGGGGGTATAATTGCATGCTTGGAGGCATTAATAAATTAAAATATTCATTAGCGGGGGCAACTGTGAGCACGAGCGCTTTAGCGCGAGTGCTCACAGTGGCCCCGCTTATCCATATATTACTTATTAATGCCTCCAAGCATTTGAAATATATCCCCGAATGCACTCCACTAATGCCTTATCTGTCATAAACCACTATGAGCATTATTTTATACACCATCAAAACATAAATACAATATTAATAACTCTTTTTCTGCTATATTTTGGATTAACTTTTACAAATTATAACTAAAAATATCGTAGTTCTACGAAATTTCCACAACACTGGGTTGACTGGCATAAAGCAGCAAGCATTGGGAGAGAAGGTGTGAAAACTTATACAATGTAGTATATTGATTGAAATTCGATGAGTTACCAGCTAAATAATAGGTTAGCTTTGAAATAATTGCATGATTACAATTGAAGGTCGCGATTACGCATTCGTCAATACTTACTTCACCAATCGGATTTGGATGAATAAGCCGCCGTCGATTTGCATGCCGATAATTATTCATGAAGTCTTGATGTACTGGTAATCGCCTCCATTGTATAGGTCAAATCGGGGTAGGGGTTATTAACACCGCAGATTTTAAAATAGACCATTGTAGGACACTACTGCCGTAAGTTTGCTTGTTTTTAACACAATAGAAACCTAAGATTTAATTTAAGGTATTAGACTCTGTGGTGAGTGTTAATATGATTCTTTCCCCGTGTAAACCACATAACCTGGGGGTTGTGGTAATGACGTTCTGGCCTTGGTATATTATTGCATTGCCATGGCAAGTGAATTGTTCAAGCGCTGTCACTCGAGGGGGAAGTAAAACATGAGTGTTGGCGTGTATTATTAAATCTATTGTTTAAAAGCACGCTTGATAATGCACTCCCTGATAATGCACGAATGCATATTTAAATGGGTCATAATGCACGCATTCAAATTCAATATTTGAGGGTAAGCGTGCATTCGTGAATATAATTGTACGCGAAAACAAAGAAAAAACCACTCGAAAAATAATGCTCTAGTGGTTTATGTTAGGCTATATTGTATCCCACGTACGTGATAGTGCTATGAACATGCGATGCATGGCAGAGGCAAAACGGCCAACTATGGGTGGTCATGGCCCCGAGTCTCCAAACATTTCAACGCCGTATCGGTACATCATAGTCCTGTGCATATAACCACGATATAAACGATGCGGCGGTCTCACAACCTGATCAGGTGACCCACAGGATCGCATGGGAGAATAAAAATGAATTATAATGGAATTTTTCCATTCATTCACAAAATAGTTGTATCGGCCTTGATGTGAGTGTATCGGAACTTGTATGAATGTTATATCAAAAGTTCCCATAAAAAGATGTATCAGCGTCCCAAAAAAAATGTTAACAATCGGGAACGATGGGATTTTGATAACAAGAAAAGTACGAATGGGCCCTTTTTGGGTTTATTTTTCTTTGAAGCCAATAAAACAAGCTTTAATTTGCCATTTATTTAATTCAATACGATTACGTAAAACAAAAGATATGCTTAATCCAATATGAGAGGGCGTAATCATTTGGTCCGATTCTGCCTTAGAATACTTGGAATGCATGATGAAACATGAATACACTTGGTTTCATAGCACATCTTCTTTCCATCGTAAAGAAAAACAAATAGATTTTGTCGTGTTTTTCTATTAAAGTAAGACTTTGAGATTCCTGCCAGCGTGTTTTACCAAACGTTCATCGTGGTATCCCACCAACTGCTTCTTCTAACAAGAGAAATGTTGGCTTGAGTTCTTGCCATTCTTGTCCGTGGATCTCTATGACCGCCACTGGTGTGCTTATTTCCAATTCTGCCTGATTCATTAATCCATGAGGTGTATTATCGGAAGTTCTCTTTCTTTTTGTTTTTTGTGTTACTTTACTGTTTTGTGTTTATTCTGCCTTAGAATCGAGATTTCTGGAATCCAATAAGGGCAGTGTATGGATTGTGGGTTTAGTTTGGTTGTTTATACATTCTGTGTAAGTTGAGCGATTTGATAGGGCTAACGCTGCTAATGAAAGTGAACTGACTGTTAATATTTGAAAATACAAAGTTATTACTGATCATAAGACAATGCTCACACGTTATGACAATAATTGAAGTCAAAAGGGATTGTCAATATCTTCAATAGGCCTCAATTGCATCAAGAACACAATATCCAATTTTGAGTATGTTACAAAATAACGTTTACACAATCTTACAAACGTACGCGTCTGATTGAGGAAAAAGTAAACCAAAAAAGAATGAAAGCCTCGGGGCGTCGAACAGACCCTCTGGTTCGGGGTTTAGAATATTCACGCTGTATCCCTGCATGTCTAAGAGGCGACTAAAAGGGGGCAACTCGTGTACATTTAAATTGTTAAATATATTTTTTTTTTTTTTAAAATTAATTGAAATAAGAATTAGATCAATGTAATTGAGAAGTGTGTTTTTCATGATCGTGATTGATAATGATAACTTGTGTCGGTTGAATGTTTTATGAAACAAGATGTAGGTCTTTCAGTAAATACAAATTAGACTCAATGAATTTGTATTTAAGTATATACTGCGACTGTTTAAGGTCAATCTCAAGTAAATTACTTGTTGGTCTACATGTTATAATGTGTTTGTTAAAGGCACATTTCGTTGATTTCCAGCAAAGTTCTCCACCTTCTGTTTGCGAGGTTATACACTCGCTGAAATATTCTTGTAAATGGCAAAGAAAAAACTTGAAACAGAATTTGTCCACAGCCAAATTTCCCATGATGCAACACAAAACAAGCGAAGACAAGTCAAAATTTCACAATCTTCTCAGTTCGCTGAAACATGTTTCAGGAAGTCCCACATCCTGTGCTCGAAGGTTTTGAAATGTATAACACCAAAGTAGATGTTCACAAACAGGTGTGCAATCTTGCTTCCTATAGGTAAACAGAGACCTCTGTGAGTCTCAGAATGCGTAAAGATAAATACTGTGCTCCTCTTGTTGACTCGAACATCTTCTGACATGTTCTCAGGAGGTTCTCAAACTCTAGTACATTTAGAACTAGGTGAATCAGATAAGTCATGCTTATTGCACAACACATTGCAAGGTTCATATTTTCCAGTTCTCCTCACTCATAATTTATATGATTAAATTTAACATGATTTAATTAAAATTAAGACAGAAATAATACAATATTCAGGAGTCTGTCACACTATACTCCAAAACCAGATCAACTCTCTATTACACCTAAGACAGAACTACCACCTGGCAGGCAATCTCCACGCAGGAATGGGTAACCTTAAAACGGATTTCGCACAGGAGTCGGTCGCTTCAACAGCAATAGACCAGTTAACAGCAATGTTGTAAACATGTTAGGGCCTGGTTATCTTGAAATAGGTCGGCCTGACTGTTACACACTGGGCAATTGTATCTGTTAGAGTTTTAATACTATGGGCCAAAACGATTGGCAGGCATGGATTGGCAGTTAACAAAAGAAAGTGACGTAGATGTTAACTGGGGGGCTGCGGTCATCGCAGCATGCCAATGTGG
This sequence comes from Ophioderma brevispina, assembly GCA_023653785.1. NCBI lineage: Eukaryota > Metazoa > Echinodermata > Ophiuroidea > Amphilepidida > Ophiodermatidae > Ophioderma > Ophioderma brevispina. Next base: position 56,227 of record JAMKCH010012738.1, read on the forward strand.
GTCTCCATCATAGACTGCGAATCACACATTTTTCAATTAGTGCCCTACCTTCGTCCACCGGTGGACACGATTTCTCAAACTCCAACCAATCAACAGTGAGTTGGCTCCAACGTTTACAACATATATAGCTGCTGCCTCATACGCAAGAAGAAGTGGGGAAATGCATTGAGCCTCCGAAATCCCCCAGCACCGATGTATTGTTAGTCTATAAGCATTGGCAAAGCGTGTTAACTGCATCCTTACATCACCTTCTAAGTATATTTAGTGCTTCACAGTGTACGGGGGAGGGGTGTACGTTGGGTTGATGTTTACCAATTATAGTCTATTTGTAGAGTCCTAAGTGGAAGGTTAAGCATTGAGCAAAACGTATTTCAGCGTAAGGCAGCTTCCAAAATAAACTACAAAAACATATAAACAAAACAGACATTCTCTGCAGGCGATATGATTCAAAAATTAAAACAAGTAAACAAGTAGTTCAAAATTTAGTTCATACATTAACTTTATTTCAATCATCACAGGTCGCTACAAAATCTTTATTTTTTTTTGTTTTTTTTTTTTTATCATGAAATGACGGATCCCATGATACAACCAAACCAGCTACTCTCTAAATGTAAACGATTACATTTCACTCCCCAAAAGAGTGAAATCTTGTACCACTCAAAAATGAGTTGTTTGGTACTTAAAAAAGCGATTTCCACTCAAACGAGTGAAAACCACTCCAAAAAGAGTGGGAATCATGTACTTGTTTGAGGAGTTAAACGAATGCAAAACACTCGTTTGAGAGGAGTTAAACGAACAGGACAACACTTAAACGAGTGGAAATCCACTCTTTTTGGAGTATTTATAACATCAAAAACAAACTTTTTAGGTATATACAAACCACTCGTTTTAGATGGGTTTACAAGAGGTTTTCACTCGTTTGGGGGAGTGAAATTTTCAGTCTCGTTTACTTTAGAGAGTACGATTATGGTGGGCGCACAATAATTGATCTTATGATAGGCAAACTTTCATTGGCTAGGGTTTTGTATATGGCCTATTCACAGTCGAGAGTTCTACATTGACCAATGAAAATTATATTTTAATATTACTGGAAAGCTTTATAAACTTTGCCGTTACGGAAAATTGCTGGGGCAACAGTGTTTTGCCCCGTGTATCATTAGGCCAGAAATCAAGGGGGTGGGGGGGTAGGACAACGATCTGCTCGATTTGGCATTGGGGTTGGGCACTTGTTATTCAAACGGTAAGTGGGGGAACTGCTACGTGCATTTAAAATGGCGTCCTCGGTCCTAGTGGACATTCAACACTCATCTCTTAAACTGTGTCACAAGATCTTAGTATAATCATGTAAATTAAGAAAAAATTATCGACTTCGAAATCCGTCGGGGTTTAGTGGATTAACCCCCTGCAAAATAGTTTAATTTCCGATAACGTCATTTAGAATTAATATTCGTGGACCAGAGCCCTATTCCCTTAGTCAAGTCTGTGTGTAACCGTTCGATATCGGTAAGAGCGCCCTCCTACCGTTTAAGTTCCTTTGAAACAACTAGCACCCGGAAGTTGATGCCGTTCTGTTGCTGTTAGTGGCATGTCCTACCTCCTAACCCCCTGCCAGAAATGACGTTCTTAACCTAGAAACAACGGCAAATCACCCAAATCGTGTGTCAGTTCGTATTGAAAGGAGAGGGTTTTGACCATTTGAAGTTATTTTCCGACTAAATGAAAATATATAATTACTAATTTTTTGATATTTAGGTGGAGTAATAGTGTAGGTATTCTGAAAAATGGTGGGGACATTATGTCCCAAATCGAATTGGATGTCATCATTATCAAACATAAGAAAGAAAATCAATGAAAGAATGCCAAGTATATAAAAACGTTTCCATTTCGATTTTGATATTGTCCTCACTGCTCATTTTTTAAGCTTTATTAATTAATATATACATTGCCAAAGCAATTATATAGCGTTTTCACGTGTAGCAAACGCGCTTTCAAGATTACCGCTATAGTCCGGAAGAGAAAACTGGATTTTATTTTTCAGGGTAAACCTAAAAAATTCTGTATATGTTTTTATGATGATTGTAAGCTGTGAGGGTTCTCTTTTCGGAATCTGCCGGGTGGACTCTGTGCCCACCCTTGAGGGTTTTGAGAAATTCAAGATGGCGTCCAAGATGACCACCATTATTATGATCAGAAGAACTCCCTTTATAATTTCACATAGGATAACAATTTGTGGTCTCTAGTCATAGTTTGGGGTCAAGGAATCAATTAAGACCAATTGCAAGACCAATGAAGGTAAACATCATGATCAATCCAAGAATGGCCGCCCAATATGACCAGACCCTCTGGTTTCAGCTGTGAAAAACCTGCTTTTATCCGATTGTGGGTATTTTTGGTGTCTAATAATATGTTTTGGGGGGCCAGCAATCCATTGAAATCAATTGCGGGACCATTGGTTGGTACTCACATCATGGTTCAATCCAAGATGGCTGTCAATAAGGCTGCACAAATAAGCAGCAATATGAACTACAGGGTTTCATATGTAAACTAATATCAGAGGTCAGTCCAGTTACACGTTAATGTCAAGTAACCCATTTGGTACCAGTTACAAGCCCAGTGAGGAACTGCGTTATGGTCAAACAAGATGGCTGCAAATATGATCGCCAGATTATGGCTTGAGCTAAGCTAGAAGACGCTTCCATTACGTTATAGTGGTATTGTGGGTCCATTCATTTTCAAGTTACAGTGGGAGGTATTTGTGGTGGCAAATGAAACATTGTTTCAGTCGTTGTTTTGGGTCGAAATCATGATGAAACCACTAAAGGTCAACTGAGCATCGACAGCATTGGTGCAATTGATTTAGCAAAATGACCTGTGAATGCAATGATCCCCACCTCATTATTAGTCACATGTTATAATTTTAAACTCACTCAAATCTTGGCTTAATTCAGATCCTCAATCAAATTTTAATAACAAAGCCTTTTTGCCTTATTTCAACAACCGGCGACCATGCTTGAAGAAAGAAAGAAAGCATTAGAAGTTTAAAATTAACAAGTGTTTGCTACATACTTACCAATCCATCATATCTTGGAAAGAAACCACAGTTAGCTGACCGTTTTGTTAGAAGCCTATAGATTGTTACAAAAATGCACTCTGATTAGGTGAGTTAGTGTGTGCTTTCCGCGGAACATGGCGGGTAGTCACACGTGTGTTACAAGTGTAAATGGAGAACCTATCAGCAGTTCTCAAGTGACTCATCGGAGCCGGGGAGCATCCACGCTTGACTTAAAGGATGCTTACCCCAACACTCCGTACATCCTTCACACAGAAGTGTCGGTTTTCTATATCGCCCGCTCGTTCTATCAGTTTCAGTGCCTCCCGTTAGGATTGTCAACAGCGCCCCGCACATTCACCAGGATAGTGAGGTGAGTAGCAGGAGTTCTCAGGGGGAGAAGCCATTTCGCCTTCGGTCTACCTGGACGACTGGTCCTGAAGCGCTATTCCAGGGGAAAAGCTGAAGCACTCCTCGCAAAGCAACGACTTTTTAGGGGCGACGCTGATCTTCAAACGGGAAATTAGCGTTCCGATCGCCGAGCGTTTATGCATCACGGAAGCAAAAAAACCCCGCCACGCGCAGGACAACTCATGAAACTCAACCAAGCACCGACATCTTTGTGACAAGACTACTGGTCTTCACAGCCAGTATGACAAACGGTGGTAACACGTTGAGAATTCGATGCGATGAAGTAGTATAGCTGCAAGTCTATCCGAGGGTCAATATTCGCGAGACAGGATGTACAAAAGTATTCCAGACGTCAACACACGTCGAAGAGCGATAGCGTGGTGGTCCCAGCCGGATAATACCCGCCGGGAGACCTATTCACATTAAATTTACCCTCATCTTACATTCTCATGACGGACGCACCAAAGAGCGGGTGGGAGCCCACGTAAGAGACATTCGCCTCTCAGGGATTTGGACAAGGAAGTTGACAAAGCATCGCATTATCAGTTGGAGTGTGGGCAGTTCATCTGGCGTTGAGACAACTCTCAATCTGGTCAAGGGAGTCACGTCCGTAGCCAAGTGCGACAAATGTCGGTCGTCTCCTACTTAACAAGCATGGAGGATCCGGGAGTCGCACCATTTGCCATTTGCCAAGGCAGGACCTTCGAGAGTCCTGGGGTCGTCGGGGAAGTAGAACCTTCTCAACCCCAAGATTTGCAGAATGGCCTTCAACAGGAGCTAACAGGCTGGAATCACGGCCCACGTGAACCTGTCGCAAGCCGGCCTCACCGCCAGCTATCGACATGACGGCTCGTGAGCAATGGCTCCACCACAGGATATTGGTCTTCCCGTCATTCGGGGGCCCCACTCCCGTTCTTACGGCCGGGCCTTGCCGTACACAGGGATCGCCCTAGTTCCTTGAGTTCACCGAGACAAGCAACTGCCCAGCATGATTCTAGTGTGGCCGAATCGGGCCCTTGACAATCATGGTTTCAAAGACTTCGGTCTATGGATTTTACACCAACCTGTTGACCTTACTATCACGAAGGCCCTGGTCAAGACCCGGAGGGGTCTCCTTCTGAATGGACTCGAAGGCGATTCAAACCTGACTGCATGGCTAGTCTCATCAGCCCTACAGAGCAGCAGGCCTTCGCTCCAAGCTGCTCGACTGGCGGGAGAGGCAAGCGGCAAGGAGACCTACAACCAAGGAGGATTTATACGGATCCAGACTTTGTCAAAGTACCGGTACTGGTGCAGGGATCGCCAAGTGGACCCTCGGCGAGCAAACTCTCTCAGCCATCCAATCTGGGATTTGGCGGATGATGATCAACTTCAAGGGATGCTGCTTCATACGGCCAGCCACGAAACGGTCTATGGTGCCAGCTTGGGAACTGCACAGTCCTCCAGCATCTCTAAAGACCTCCTTGGAGCCTCTTCATCAGGCGTCCTTAGCGGACACCACCACAAAGACACTTCTTCCCTTGTCGCCGCAGCATCAGGCAGGAAAGTATCGGGGTCGGACATCCTTTTCCTAATAATAATAATAATAATAATAATAATAATAAACATTTATATACCGCAAATATTACCAAGGTTCTAGCCGCTGTTATCAAAAACATAATCAACAAGCCCTACACACAACTACAACAAAAAATAGAGCAATGGGAATCATTTGCTTATGGTATATAGCGAGAATCACTCACCTTAACAGGAACGCCGACAACTTTCTTCCTCGAGCAGTTTTACTGGCCAAGAATCAACCACGCAGCTTCACTCCACGGCCGATCGTCTTCCCAGATCTCGACAAGCTTCGGGCTCCAGCGAGATAGGACCCTGGTGTCCAGTGAGAGCCTTGAAGTTTACTTTCAGCAAGACCCAGCCCTTTGGGGGGGGGAGGGGGGGGGCTCACGACCTGCTCTCATCACAACTCAGAAGCCGTTTCGGCCCGCCTCCAAGGACGACATTAGCCAGTGGATCATGGGCAGTAAGCAAGGAGAGCCTCGCTAGCACAGGAGGATCGTCGGAAGGGGACACACATAGGAAAACTCACGGTAAGATCTCAGTCGGCTACTTGGGCCTCCGTCTGGGGAGCTTCTATCCAAGATAACATGGACGCCATGGGACGGGCTTGTTCTTCCAGGTATCCAACAAGTTTATTCCGAGAGTCAGTACGCAGCGGGTCTACGGCAGCTAGGATTCCTTTCATCGGCTTCTCGTACCACAGCAGCTCCACATCTTCCAGCGCCACAACTCTCAGGAGCACGTTACCACTTGAGGTAGGTTTAGATCAAAGGATAAAATTTATAGCAATTATTAAATTCACCCCACAAATTGCAATGCTTTATCAATTCTTGAAAAAAGCTTCATTGCATTCCTCGACCAAACAAAACATATATAAAACCTAGACACAACAAATACGTACAAAAAGTTATGGCGGGCCATATTGGTGGCAATATTGGGGGTTATCTGGATGTATCATAATGTGAGCCCTGCATAGTCTTGGCGATTTGATGTTAATGGATTGGTGATCCCAATCTAACGGATAACTAGATACCAAGTTATTCATCTATGTTAAATATATATGAATTTAAAGCTAAAAGAAGTAATGGCGCCATATTGGCGGCCCATTGGCTTGATCATGATGTGAACCCTCGATTGTCTTGTGAAGTTGTGATTGATTTTAATGAATTGGTGACCCCAAAAAAATATAAACTAGGAACCATATTATATCCAAGGCTTAAGTTTAAAGCTGAAAATATGTAATGGTGGCCCATATTTGCGGCCATATTGGCGGCCGTCTTGGATTGATCATGATGTGAACCCTCCTTGGTCTTGAAATTGGTCTAAAAAAATGTTACTTGAATCCCAAAAAACAGACTAGCACCCAAAAATTATTATTGTAGGTGACTATAAAGGGAGTTATAGCCTGAAAATATGTAATGGCGGCAATATTGGCAGCCATCTTGGATATTTGATCATGAGTGAACCTCAGTGGTCTTGAAACTGGTCTAAATTGATACGTGACCCCAAAAACATATGACTAGACACCCAGAAATATTATTATAGGTTGAATATGAAGAGTTATAGCTGAATGAAAAATATGGAACGGCTTGCCATATTGGACGCCATTTTGATTTCCTCAAACCTCAAGGGTACACACCACCTTGGCACGAGCCATAGACTTTGAGTAAAAATGATAGTCAGATAATGGCTATAACTCGAGTTTCCTCTCGTTTGGAAAATACGGATTATATGAATACAAAGAGAGTAGAAAATTTCTTACAACATATCAAAATTTGACGATAGCATTTACGTTTAGATGTTTAGATATTAACTGATTTTTTAAAGATGCAGGTATTTTCACGGATTTCACTTCCGACTCTTAGGCTCGCATGCGCCTCCTTGTGGTGTTTATACGCCGATCACACATTAGAAGATTTTATTCAGATTTCGGTGTTTTCTTTTCAAAATTGTCAGTACCATTCACTTTTATCTTGCTCTAAAAATAAAATTTGGTCAACACAATCACAGAATTACTAGATATCTCACAAGTTAGACACAAAAGAGGTGAAACAGTCGTGGATCAACCTCGGACTATAAAGGCCGTGGTCCACTGAATGGTGTGTGTACATCAAGGGTGGACAAAGTCCACCCGGCAGATTTCGAAAAAGAGACCCCTCCAGCTACACAACAATCATAAAAAAACTATATACAAAATTTTTAGGTTCAGTCAGGGTTCTGCCGGGACACTACGACCTTTGGCAGTGGCGTAGCCAGAGGGGGGGGGGGGCAGGGGAGGAACGGTGCCCCCCCGACGCGATGTTTGTCGGTACGTAACGGTCCTCGGTACATTTGTCTAAAAAGCTGTGCTTTGATGGCGTTAGTGCGTGAATTAAATACAGAGAGCTCTATAAGACTTCGTTACTACTATGACATGTTTAGGCAATTGATATTAATATACTACTACTGTACTATCTTTGCATTGGTATTTGGTGATGTTACATCTCGACCTACCCCCCACCCCCCCCCCCCCCCCAAAAAAAAAAAAAAAAAAAAATTGGTGGTCAACGGCGCGCGTAGCGAGCGTTTAAAAAATTTGTTTGTCGGTACATACAACGCGTCGGTACATTCATAAATCGGTGCCCCCTCGTCAACAAAATCCTGGCTACGCCACTGACCTTTGGAATACGTCAGCTGCCATACATACCCAAGGCATACTCATACGTTTGGGCGGGGGACAGGTACATGGCGAGTTAAAAAAGGGCGAGTTAGGAAAAAGCGAGTTAAAAAAGCGAGTTACCCCCCACGAAGAAGATACAACAAGTCCCATTGGCGAGTTAGGTTCTTACGCCAAGTCCCAGTGGCGAGTTATGATATTTACAGCAAGTCCTCATGGCGAGTTAGATTCTTACGGCAAGGGCCTCGTGGCGCGAGTTAGATTCTTACGGCAAGGCCCAGTGGTGAGGTAGGATATTTACGTCAAGTCCCAGTTGGGCGAGTTAGGTTTTTACATCAAGTCCCAGTGGAGAGTTAGAAATTATGCCATTTCAGTGGTGAGTTGGGTTTCCCAATCATGCCGAGTTAGAATTGCCATATGATTTTGGCGAGTAGCGATGGTGAGCTGGGGTTAAGTGGGTGTGATGTGATCTTACATGTTGAGTGCATTGGACAGACAGGTAATGTGGGTGTTGAGTTCTGGGGTTCTGTTGGAGTTTGGGGATAGTTTTGTGGAGTATGGGTAGGTTTGTGTGATGGCAATAGTGTGAGTTATAGGATTTTTGATGGGCTTGGTGGTCTTTAAGCAGAGTGAAGAGTGAATGAAGAGTGTGCAGGGTTGTGGTGTGGGAAAAAGCACTAATATGTGCAATTGTAATGGCAATTTCATGCCAGTAAAAACTGGGGACAGATTTCCTTTTACTGCAAAGGTCGGCCTCTAACAAGAGGTCATTTGTTCCACCACCAGGAAAGTAATTACGTCAAACCCACTGCAAAAAACTGGGGATGTTAAGATTTTAACACCAAGTCGGTTTTGGTCAAACAGGTTGGTGTTAGTTGTGGTGTTGTGAAATTTAGGATTAACACCAACGGTGTTTGCTGCATAATTTTAATTATGGATGATGGTGTTCTGTTTATGATTTAGAGGCAAGCAGTTATAATAGAAGCACAAAATAACAAAATCAAGCAGTTCTACTAAAATCACACGTACAAATATAAATGTTAAAACACCCAAAGTTTGGTGTTAATTAACACAGAGGGAGTGGTCCGTATTGACTCCGGGAGAGTGTGAAATTACACCAGTAGTGTCATTTTGGCACCCGGCAGTGTTAAAAATGATTAACACAGTTGTGTGGTAAATTAAAACACCAAGACAGTGTTATATCATACATTGCAAACCACAAAAATTGGGTAATATAACACTAAAATGGTGAATCTAACACCAGTGGGGATGGCCCCGTATTGACTCCAAGGTGGGTGTTAAAGTAAACACCCATGGTGTTGAAGTTAACACTCAGTTTTTGCAGTGGCAGAGGCGCATAATATTTTCGACTTTAGATTTTTCAAAACCATGAAAAAGAATATATTTTATGATCTTTAGTTTTTATGAACGGTCTAGCAACCTTGGGACATTTTGTGTAGCATGAACAATCAATAGGTCATAAAATGTTAACACAGCAAATTAAACTGAGGTCACAACCTTCTAACTTACAATAATAATAATAATAATCAAGGTTTTATTTAATATTTTTCAAAATATAGATCCACATCGCGTTGCTAGACACTTTACAATTTAATAATTACTAGACAGAAAAACAATGAAACTTGGAGGCAACAGCTTCAACGCCTAGCAACATTCAAACACACTACACGAACCACACACCGGATGGGAAGTGCAAGCTTTCATGGTTCCTTTGCCCATTTCAAGAACCATGGAGAGAGTGTTTAGGTTTTAATCATATCTGTTATACAAATTAAATCCCAAAATGAGTTCCCGAATTAAATCCAGCAAGTGGACCACTGAAATTAGAACCGAGGACCCTTTGCTCCAGAGGTAAGATTGCTAACCGATAGACCACGCCACTCTTAGTTTCAGCCAACTTTCAGTACTATAGGGGGTTACAAAATCACCGTTGTTAGTCTCGCATCAAACGGATTGAAGTATCCGCCGCGAAAACTTTACAGATGGGGAATTTTGGAGTAAAGGACAATCTATAAAGATGAAACTTCATATCCATTAAATCGGGCACCTCCCTTTAACACACACACACACGCGGCGCACGCGCGACCACAAACAACACACACACATGACCGTATTCAATATGACAACAGGGGGCTCAAAAACTTAGAATTATTTGATCAGAGCCGGGTACTGTAACAGATCAAATTAAGGGATCATTGCAGCAGTCAAAACACATTTCATGAAACCACATGATTTTTAAACTTGGGGGCTAATATACCACCTTCCATAGAGTTTATAAAAATTGCTGTTATCTTGTGTATGCATTGCAAGATTTTTTTCAAAGAAGGTCCCTTTAATGACCCCTAAGAACTTTTAACCATTGGCACTTGTAACTCTTCAGTGGCTCTTGATCGTTTTGGTGCAACTCACCAGTGGAATGTGAGGGCTGGCAGTGAATGATGACTTTGGTGTAACTCGCCAGGGGGACTTTCTTGACAGCTTTGGCGTAACTTGCCAGCGGGACTTGATAGCTTTAGCGGAACTCGCCAGCGGGACTTGATGGCTTTGCCGTAAATCGCCAGCTGGACTTGATGGCTTGCTGTAACTCGCCAGTGGGACTTGATGGTTTTGGCGTAACTTGCCAGTGGGACTTGATGGTTTTGGCGTAACTACTCGCCAGCGGGACTTGACGGATCTTCGGGTGGGTAACTCGCTTTTCTAACTCGCTTTTTCTCTAAACTCGCCTTTTCTTCACTCGCCCAAAATCTATTTCCCAGTGTTTGGGCTGCGCTCAGTGGACAATATCCCTTAACAGCTCCCCATTTGCACTGGGTGAAGTGAGACAAACTAGATAAAGTGTCTCCGCCCAAGGACACAACCCGTTGGCAACAGTGGGACTCGAACCCACGACCTTCGATCACGACCGAATGCTCTATCCACTGACCAGCACGCGCTCTCCACACAGACCTTTATCTCAGGTACTGAACGTTTACAATGTGTTCCCCCATATTAAAGATTTCCATAACTTATCTAGGAAATTTTGAGTAGAGTATATACTTCGCGGGTATAAAATGTTTATTTGTTTAAAACACCAATTTTTCTTGAATTGTTTTGGATAGATTATCAATAGAGACATTTCCAATAAGGTTTTCATCTTATCAATACACCAAGAAATTTTGTGTATCTTTACTCTTTCAAGGAATCCGTTTATCCAATGTTTTATTTTTGTTTTCATTATCATTCATACCAGTATAGCCCATTCCTCGAATGAGTTTCGGTGTACCCAATCCACGTAAATTTTGTTTTACTGGCGTTGACACTAACTTTTTAGTTGATTCCAACCTTGCGGTTTTGTGTTACGAGTAAATGCAGGGCCTGAGTAAATGTTTGTTTCCCACGGTCCCATATGCCACATGCTATAATTTCTGTCAGTATGCGGACGTACGAAAATACAAAACTCTTGCTTTCTTACAGATCATGTACGACCGATTTGCACTTAAGATTAGGTAAAGGCCTACACATTAATTAGGCCTACAATGTTAACGTTCAGAGACAAAAAATTCCGACTTTTTACTGAAGTAAGTCAGGGGGAGGGGCAGGCTGTTGATCACGAAATGCCGACTTCACAAATAAATGTTTTGTTGGTCCATTAGCGGGGCAATTACAAGTTAAGGCCATCCAATTAGTGAGGAGCTAGACAGGTCAAACATCGTTGACCCCTCACTACAGAACAGGTTTGACAACAACCTTTGGTAGTTAGTATGGACCCTATAATATCAACGCTAGTTGGTAGTACTCTCACATTGTGGTGTCACTTTTCTTTTTCAATAGGGGCCAATTTACAGTTTACACAGGTCAAATTTTAAAATGCTCCAATCATGTTGAAATGTATGCCATATTGTCTCTAGTCCTAAGTATTCAAAAGTGTATAGTTGTACCATCTATGACCAATGGTTAGGAGTTTATCGGGTACAAATGGCTAAAATGGTAAAAAAAGGTCAATTTGTTTTGTCAGGTCCAAAATCAGAATTTTGCTGCTCCAATTTTTGTTGAAGAAAAATGATAGAGTTGTTCATCTAGCTTAATGGGTCAAATACGTAATAGTTTGTACCATCTGCGGTGTATAGTTAACATTTTAGGCGACAAATGGTTAGGGCAAACATAATCCAATTGGTGTTTTTTTTTTTTTTTTTAAATCTTAATGCAATCTACATTTAACATAATCAAAACAATACTTGGGAGTCCTTTTACCTCAAGCAATAATTTTCAAGTATTTAAATCTAATCTATTAACTTTTAATATTGCAAGTGATAATTTAAATTTAAAAAACTTTTTAACCATTTTTACCCTTAACTCCAAAACCAGGCGTAGTGACAACTACACATTTTGAATCCTTTATATTAGAATTTACAATCGTGGCATACATTTCAATATGATTGGGGCATTTTAAAAGTTTGACCCCTGTGTGAAACTTAAATTGGCCGTATTGACAAAGTGATACTACAGTTGAGAGTACTCCGTAACCGAGCATTGATGTAAGTGTCCCTACTACCTACCAAATTTGTCAAACCTTTCTGTATAGTGAGGTAAACGATTCCTTAAATAAGGCCCGATTATTCAGCTCCTGCTCCTAAATCCATAGAACCTTATCGTTACAATTTGAAATAATGTATCTTGGCTTTTTTTATAGGGATCTTGCGTTTGTTACATGTTCTGATGTGGTTGTTGATTAGGAGTAACTGAAGTTTTGCAATTGTCATTCTTGCTTGATATATGGACGGGTATTGTAAACTAATTTATTAGTAAAACTCTTGTAGTTGTGCTTGCCTGTTGTAGACTTCCAGACTTGTGTTGCAATCAATAAGTTTATCGGTTTGATACATGGACGGATGATGATTTGGTTCATCAGTGCATGCAATGTATGATGTGTATATCTTTGTATGTTACAGTTTCTCTTGTAGTTGTTGTTTTTAATGACACGTTGTGTTTTCTGCATGGGGATTGTATTTTTGACAACATAGGCTTCTAGGGGCCTATAGGGCCGATATTTCTGTCAGGATTTTCTTTAAAATAGAAAATATATTTTGTTATCTTCAATATTATAGTGTTAAAGTTTGTTTCTTGAAATATGTTGCATATTTTATTCTTTAATGGACACAATGATGACAAAAGTCGGTAGGGATGTGTTAATTCTAATACTCACTCACTAGGATACGAGATGCAGATGCACCTCATGAGCCACTAGTAATTTTACTGCAATACAGGGTGACATATCTTTTACACAAAATGGAAAGTGTATTTTCCATTTTTTAAAATTTGAGATTGTAATTATCAGGCTTTTTATTTACCATGAAGAATGGGTAATTGAACATCTTGCCTGAAAAATTGTCATTTTGTTGAGTGGTTAATGGTTTTCAGATATGGTCCATCTGAACAATAAGTAGCAAAATAGGTGTCTTCGGAGCATCATTTTTTATTTTTCTTAGGCATGGACAAGGCATGGAATCCCCCAAGTACAAATCGAGAGATCGTGTCCTACCCCTGATCTGAGTGCAGTTGCAGTGGTTGTGCTACTCGGAACTCAGAACCAATGAGCTCAGAACGACAGGTGATAATAGAGCAATTCTCGCCATTGTTTAGTTTTAGGAGGAGTATATATGATGATTTATAGAAGTGTAAACCAATGAATGAAGTGGGTAGAGCGCCTTGAACAAGGGCTACGTGTAAGTAAAAATTTGTGAAAACTGATGAAAACTTTCTTTATGTACAGTTCATGATGGCTAAAAACTGAACTTCACTGTGAAGGAATGCATGATGAATTGCAAGGAATGGTGATAAAGTAGTAGGATTTCAAAAACTGAAGATGGACGCTATAACTTAGCGTATCCAGGTAAATACTTTGAGAAAGGAGGAGATTGATGGCACTTATAGCAGCAACAACAGGGGACTAAGTTTCTATATTTCGTCATTTGGAACTTTAGATTATTAACGTTGGGACTTGTGTCCTATGTTTAAAAACCAAACCAAAAACAGTACAGCACAGATTTTAATGTTGCAGGACTGATATACTGTACGTGACGATCAGTCTTGAGGGGATTTAGATTTCATTGAGTCCCCTATAAAGCCGCCTAAATTAGCGATTGTTCGCACTAAATCCTTGAAGCATTGCTTTGGAACTTTCAAAATGTTCCAGTTTTGTTTGTGTTTATTTCGTAGATGTTAGAAAATTGTATGATTTGTGCTCATTTTATTACCTGAAAAGTTGATCAAATATTTTTAAAAAAAAAAAAAAAAAAAAAAAAAAAATTTTTGTACATTCATTGAGATGCAAATTATATGTCTCAATGCTATTGATGCTTGGAATTTACAGTGGTGTGCGCTGGAGAGGGGAGTTTCCAATGCTGGCCCGTTTTATATCAATAATCAGCCAATGCGGCCATCGTGAGGGTGTGATCCCCAAAATTATTGAGGGGTGTCTTACATGGATCGAATCCATGGGTTCCTACGTATACTGTCACCCATGGAAGACCAGGGTATTATTAAAAGCAAAACACACATGTTCCACATGGCCCATAAGTGGTTTGTTACATGTTTTAACTGACCCTCAAAATAGTGAGTATTGAGTGAAACCTGACCCTAAATCTCTTTTACTGGTGGACTACTATCCAAATTGTAATTAACTAATGAACTACAACTTGCTAAATTTCATAAAAAATCAAGGAAAAAGTGGTTTTGTGCATTGTAAATATCATGATACCTAACATAAAACAAGCAGCATGCCAATCATGCATGATTGTTGAGGGTTGTGATAAAGCTATCTAAGGTGTGAAATGGCGTGGATGAGTGACCATTTCTCAATTCAGTGGTCTAAATCTGTGATATAACATAGTGTTCCCAGTAATTACAACAGTTTGTATTCAAGTGTGCTACTCCTGTCAAAGAAAGTAAACAGTTAAATGATGTCAAAACGGAAAACATGCTGCTGTTGCAATCCTATGTCTGTCCGTGTGTGCGTCTGAGGGTTGGTTACTGAGCCAAAGCTGAAGACACACATTCGAGGGTTTTGTAGGTGGTCTGGGGATCCCTTATATCAGCACGTGGAGTGACACCCATTAATATGCAGTTATTTTTCCATTGAATATTTTAAATTTTTTGATGGTTATGAATGCTGAAAATTTGAAAATATTTCATTTAAATGGTCCGAGGTCTGCGAAATTTTAAAAAAACGAAGACGTGTCTTTAATGGATAGAAAAATGGTGCCGATTTAATTTTACTTCAAGAGACCCCTGTGTAAAAGAGATTGAGAGGAAATGGCAAAAGAGTGGGGTGGATAAAATAATTTTTCACATGGTACACGCAATAGTAGAGGGGTTGCAATTATCTTCAGGAATGGATGTTGTAATATTGATGTAGAGGATGTTTTCAGAGATGAAGTATGGTCGCTATTTGATTATTAAATGTGTTAAAAATGATTCAGAATTTTATTACTGAACGAATATATAGCCCCCAAATAATGAGCAGATGCTTTCACAGATTTTTATATTCACTTAAAGAATTTGTTGGTGGACAAGGATTGGAGGGTAATAAAAAAAGATAATGGAAGGTGATGTAATTGTATTTTGAATGCATTATTTAGAGAAAAAGGTGGAATGGAAATGTTAAAATCAAGAGGAAGGTGTTAGTATATAAATGAATATTATGATTTGTTTGATTATGGTTGTATATGGAGATATATGCATCCACCAGATCGTAGGTACACATGGCGGCAAAATAACCTCTGGTCCAATGTAGATTGGACTATTTTGAATCAGTAATGATATGATTGAGTATACAATCAAAACGGATTATATTTCCAGGTATCCGCTCTGACCATTCAGCAATTGTGATTTATGAACGGACAAAAGAATTAAAGGGGTCCAGGGTCACTGAATATTTATATAATTCTTATTTGAATGATAGTGGAATTGTAATTGAAATGAAAAATAATTTGGAAACAAGTGGCTCGGGAAAATAATTTTGGGGTAATTTGGTGAAGTGGGAGTGGATTAAATTCAATGTCAGAAATTTCTGTATTCAATATGGTAAACGGATAGAGTAAACAAAGGCGAGATAAAATGTTATAGCTACAAAAGCTTACTACTTTAGAGAAAGCACTCGACTCAAACCCCAATAATGATGTTTTGGAAAAGATTTCAATTTTAAAGGATGAAAATGGAGCAATGATGATAAAATAATGATGGCATTATTATCGTGCAAATGGTTGAGGATGGGCAGAAAAAGGTGAAAAAAGTACGAAAGACTTACTCGGTCTTGAAAAAAGAAATAATAGAAAAAAAGCACTGTAAGAAATTATTACGAGGAGGAGGTCGAAGTTCCAGACCAAAAGAGATTTGAAAGATGCAAAGTGAATATTATGAAAAAATTTATGAGTCTAAGTTAAATATAAATGATTGTTCTGATGAACAATTTTTTAATTGTAATAGGATTCCTAATTGTCTGAGAATGAAATGCATTTGTGTGAAGGTAAAAATTAGCCAAGCGAATGCTTCAAGCACTCAACAGATGCCCAAAAAATAAAACCCCAGGCAATGATGGCCTTTCTTGTGAAGTGTATTTATATTTTTTGGAGCATTATTGGGGAAATCGTTAGTTGAGGTATTGCACTCGGGGTTGGCTGGGGTGAAATGTCTACATCACATCACAGAAGAAAACAAGCTGTGATCACATTACTGGAGAAAGAAGGAAAAAAGGACAGGTGTAGATTGAAGAATTGGAGGCCCATATCATTATTAAATGTGGACTATAAGATTGCTTCTAAGGTGTTATCAACAAGACTTTGTAAGGTTTTCCCAAGTTTAGTTCATAGAACCAAAGTGGGTGTGAGGGCAGATTTACGGGGATTCGATTAAGACCATTCGGTATTATGGCTTTTTTTTTCAACTACATAATAGAAAAAATCTCGGTATTAGTTATTTGTGCATTTTGGAGCAAGCTTTTGACTCTTTAGAAGGGGGATTTTTGTTTAAAGCTTTGTTATGTATGAATTTTGGTCCAATTTTGTCAACTACAATTTAAAAGTTTTGTATACAAAGTAATAGTGTGTTATATGAATACCGGGTTATTTTGTATTTTAAAGTGGGGTAGAGGTTGTGCGGTCATCAAGGGGATCCATGAGCCCCTATGATTGATTTGGCGAATTGAGCTGCTTTCGTTGTTAAATTAGAGATGAACCAGAATATTAAAGGAATTTCTGTTAAAGATACCGAAATAAAGATTATTCAGTATGCTGACGACACCCACCGTAACTTTGGAAATGAACAGTCTGTGAAAAATTTTTAAATTTTGGAAGATTTTAAAAAGTCTCAGGTTTGAAATTTAAATATCAATAAAGAACAGTTGCTTTATGGTTGGGCTCAGAAAGATTCTGTAGGAAAAGCCTTTAATGTGGATTGGCCAAAAGAACCTATTTCATTGGGAGTTATATTTTCTTTAGAATGAGGTTGTGCTGAGAGATGTAATTTTGAACCAAAATAAAAAATTTAAAACAATCGTTAATATGTTGAGAAAACTAGGCAATTAACATTTGCTGGTAAAATCTTGTAATTAAAACTTTTGGAACTTTCCAAATTTACATATTTGGCTTCGGTATTTAGAATCGAATTAATTACCCAGGTTGAAGGGAAAATTGTATATGATTCTTGTGGAAAGGAGGGAGGGTTTTATTAAAGAAATGCACGGATTGGTATTATACAAGTGAAGGGGGTCTAAAGTGATACATATGAAACAATGTTTTGAGGCCTCTTAAGGATTTACTGGGGTCAAAAATATATAAATACTGAAAATAATGCTGCTTGGGGAAAGTGTTTTTAGATTACTTGTATGGACTCGTTTGGTGGTAATTTAATAGTTTATGGTAATTTAAAGGCAAGCAGATAAAAAAGCATGGGATATGTCCAAGTTTTGTAGAGAAGTTGGATTGATATTTTATTTAATTTTATCTTTTTTTAAATAATTTCCAATTTTCCACATTTGTGCGTTTAATATAATATCTGTATAAATGGGAACCCCTGTTTTTCAGACATTTGTTTTTCGGCCGGTATTTAATCGAGGAGTGAGTCTTCGATGGAAAAATGGGAAACTGATTCCTTTTAACTTGGATGGAGAAGAAAGGTGTCCTAAACGCCTTTTTCTGCAGGGAGAAGTTTGATTGCTGTGCCTGTACCAAAAGTTGGAAGTCGTTCTTAAAAACCGGGTGCATAGGGACGGAGAGTATAAACTCTTAAAATGAATGATGGTAATTGTACCAAGTTTGAAAACTTGCATCCTCGGCATTTTTATCAAATCCAATAATAGAATTTTTGAGCCTCCTACATACAGATAAATATAATACCGAGTTTGATTTAAGTAAGAAGGATGGCGAAAAGATTTATATTTGGCCTTTCAAAATGCTGTCACGATGTGAACCCGCAAATTTTCAGTATAATTAAATACCAAAGGTCTTATGACAAAAAGTCGTTTGTATATGAAAGTGGTCAAGCTTTGACTTACGTTCGTGGACAGAATGTGGAAACTTAAAGGGAAAGATATCCTACCTTAAAATACCATTTTCTAGGGTAAAAAGTTGTGTGAAAAAAACTGAATCTGAAATAAAAAATGCATAATATAACTTGAAAATTTTCCCCATAGCAACCTGTACAGGCATATTTCTGCCGTAAGTCCTCAAATTTGAGCAAAAAGCGGTCGCAAAAAAAAATAAGTCCTTCAACACTGGGACTCTCCGGGCTAAACAAATAAAACTTGCTCTAGAGGGAGGTCTTGGCTATAGCCAGTTTATATTTGTTTGGCCTTAAACCTCACAGTTTAAAGGACTTATTTTTTTGCGAAGGCCTTTATTTTTTTCCACACCCTCGGAAATGTTAGGGGTAGGGGTAACATATTACTACTTTATTTTTTTCATACATCAACTAGTCAAGTTTTATATCACTATTTAGCTATGAAATACTGAACAAAACAACACAAGAAGCATCGGCAATAGCTCATACCATTCGGAAGTTATGGCCTTTTTCAATCACAAAATTGGGCGAAAAATTGCATTTTTTCCAAAATAAATTGTCACCCTGGACCGCCGACTTTTAACCCTGTACAAAACTAAAGCAATAGATTGATCCATTTAATGATTGAATTTGAATATTACAATGTACCCCTGTCACATGATAATAAATGAATAGTCACTAATGGTAGTTTTCATGTTCTTACACTCACAGGAATTAGCAAGTCTAAATTTTTGTCACCCGAAAAGGGCCATTTTTGGCTAAAATTGGCCCAAAAACTGAAATTTGTTTCAAATTGGTGAAAAAAATGGGGTTAAGTGCCCAAAATCTGAAAATATAGACATTTTACCCTTTTAGAAACATAAGTAGAGGTGGGCTATAGAAGCTCAATGTTTTCAGATCACTTCGAACACAGGCTAATTTGCTGACTTTAATCAACCCTGATGATCCAACTTTCGAAGAAAAAATGAAAAAAAAGTGCGAAAACCAGGGTGCCCCATCGAAAAATCCCAAAATGGCCGCCAAATTGTCAAAAAATTTGATTTTGACCATAACTGAATTTTTTTTGTTCAATTGCGTAATTTGGTGGCATACCCATGTTTGGGGTAATTAGGAATCATGCTATGCCCAACTTTCATCACACCATAGCCTTTTGTTTCTTGAAAATGCCATTTTTGCTTAAAAATTGACCTCTGAGGGCTCTTTCCCATAAAATGCGCAATCCACTTCCATATGGTGATTTTAACATTCATAAAAATATAAATAATGAAATTACAAAGGCAGTTTTTTTTGTATGTATTTTTGTTTTGGTGTTTGCTGTTTTTACAACTGTAGGCTTTTTAAGGTCATAAAAATGCTTCCCATTGAAAACCACACGTAAGAAAGTTCGTTGACCCTGTACATTCCAATGGGAGGGTTTTCGTCAAATTTTAAATTAATGCCATGGGGAAAATGGTAAGTGTTACACAGCTCTAATATACCAGAAAATGATGCAGCAACAATTCTGATGATGGCCCACAGTTAGTTAGCATTGTTAAAACTTTCAGCGCTAGTACTTTTTGGGAAGAGCCCCTCGCAGTCCAAATTTAGGCTTAAATGCAATATCGAGACAACGAAAAAAAAAAGTGTGGTGAGATAGAAATGGCGCATTAGAATGATTCCTTGCAGGCCCAAACATGGGTATTGCCACAAAAAGGAAGGTGATAAACAAAAGCTTATCAAGTTATGGTCAAAATTGATGTTTTGGCCAATTTGGCGGCCATTTGGAATTTCGTTGGGCACCTGGTTTCGCACTTTAATTATTTTCTTCGAAAATGGGATAAGCATCAATACAGTCATCATTTTAGCCTGTGTTCGAGGTGATCTGAAACGATGACCCAATTTTGACCCTCTATAGCCCAACGCATAATTAAGTAATCAAGAATTTTGGCCGGGTTTTCACACCAAATATTTTTTTCACACACCGTGTCCGCCAAACGTAAGTCAAAGCGTGAAACACTGTCATAAGATGAATATTGTCGAAGATATTCTGTGTTCTTACTGTAATTGTCAGGTAGAAACAGTCAAGCATTTAAATTATGAAGGTAGCTGTATAAAAGATCTCTGGAATGAGTTTGAACAATGGTGGATGGAAGCGAAACATCAAATAATTATTTTAGACTATAAGTCTGTTCTGTTTGGATAGCAAACTGTAAGAACATATTCTTGAATTATTATTATTAAAAAGGACTGTGTGTGGACGCCAAAGTGGGTTCTTGTTAAGCCACTCTTGCCTATTTTAAGGTAACTATTAAATTTCATTACAAATTGGAAAAGCATATTTTTACTGAGAAAAACATGTGTAAATTTGTCTCTAAGTGAGTAGAATTCTAACTAGTTTATTGTAGATTATCTGTACAATTGTACATGTACAAGTATAGCGATGTAATTTTGGTACGCAAGGACCGTTTTCGGGGTGTTGGGAATAAGCTTAGTAAGTGCTGTTCGATGAAGGAGTCCTTTTGGGCACATTTTCAATGAGGATGTTTGTGCTGTTTATGGTATTTATTCCCATATTTGATGTACACACCTGCGCTGGATTTTTTACCTTCCCAGGACACTGTCAGATAGTCCAAAGATCAACCCACGACCATGGATAAAAGGTATTCTTTTCGTAATGTGTCATTCTATGTTTTATTGTATTTTTCTTTGTCCTTGAAGCACAGGGAATAAATATTAAAAAGAGAAAAATAAAAAAAAAAGGATTTTCCATTACTGAAGTTAGGCCATGCGTACGCATAACTAGCCAAAACCAGGTGCACAAATCAGTCATCATGATGCTGCCATGATCAGGGTATGTTGCAACTGACTTGTAGACATGTGTCCATGGTGTTGAATTTGAAACCAAGCAAGGAAAGAGTTCGATAAGCATGATAAGGCCCACAGTGGGGAGCCACGTGACGGTGGGGGAAAGGGGGGGGGCACAGTTCCCCTGAAAAAAATCTGAGGGGAAATCGGAAAATAAAACAAACATGGATATTCATGTTAAATCAGCCCTTTCGGATTCTTGGCCCTGCGACGGGGAAATTTTGCTTGTGATCGGGAATATGTTGCCACCTACCAGGAAACTTTGCCCCTGTCTGTGGAACCACGTGACCGGGTTGGTTACGTCTGATGATGATTGATGGCCCCTTCTACTGCAGCTTGAGCCTTTGAAGGAATAAACCAATAAGGTTGCAGTCTGAATCTGTAGGGATAGGGGGACAATGCATATGGAAACCTTCTTGCCAACTAATGATAAGACCGGAGTTTAGGGGAACTTGTTGTGAATGACTGAATGCACCGGGGGGGGCCTTTGGGGGGCTAGTAAAGGAAATTTCTACCATGATGAATGTTTTTAGGTGTTACTCGCATCATATAGTCCGGTCCGTACGAAAACATTCCGATAAAAAGAATGCGTCATTTGCTCGTATCGGGCTGCCTCCCTACCTGAAAAAACTTGAGTGGGATGTTGGAGGGAGGAGGGTGGATGTTGTGTGCAGTGGTATAACCAGAGGGGCCGGGCAGCTGCCCATCCCCTGTGCGGAATCTTGCCCCTCCCCTGAAAAAATTAGTGATTTTCTGCACACCTGCCACAATTTACAGGAAAAACCAAATAGGCCTACACTGTATTATGCTATAGTCTATGATTACTAACACATTTAAAAGGTCCATAGCACGATCGCTATGGATGCCTCTCCCAGGGACCCCAGATTTTACCAGAACGTGGTCAAAATGTCCAAAAATTTTGGTATCAGAAGAAAGCTAGATTTTCCATTACCCTTGAAATTTTAGATAAACGATGTTTGGTTGTAAGGATAAATTGAAAAAGGGCCCCATTTTGGCTCGACCAATATTAATTTTGACACAGTTACTCATGGGTCTTGCCAAAATTCGGTTTTTACCCTCGCATAAAAACGGAGTGAAATATCGCCCACGGAAACTTTACAGATGGGGTTTTGGGATGAAGTCACGATATCATGATGTAAACTTCATATACTTAAATTGGAACATCACCCCGTAATATGCTTCCCCCTGAAAAATATCCCCCCCCCCCCTGTTGCCCCTCTGAAAAGAAAAAAAAACTGGTTACGCCACGGAGAGCAGGAAGGTGGGATGTTGGGAGTAGAGGTGGGGGTGTTGGGAGAGGGGGCCCGGGTGGGGGTTAAGCTTACAATACAAATTTAATTATGATGAAATGTATGGTCATGTGCTCACAAAACTTGGTGGTGGGTATATAGTGGCTAGCAAAATCATTAAAAGGATTTCAAAACAACATCATTGAGAATCTGCTTGCACAACTAATACAGTTGCACTCTGGTGGTGCTTCTTGTTTTACAGCTATGCACGAAAGCAGGGAGGACTTGTGGTTCGAGAACCGCCTTGTTTGTAACAACAAACACCCTGTGTGGGGGTATTTGGTGGCCCGACTACTTTGTACACATAATGTACTTTGTCTTAGACTCAGTGTAGCTGTATATTGTTGATGTTCCCTGGAAGGTACCCACCTATCAACATTCCTATAAATTAGATAAGTGAGTTAGATTTTAAGAAGATGCCACCAAGTTATGGGGCGGGGGGGCAAACATCTGCGAGCTAAACCCTCATCTGCCTGAGCCCATTGTTTTTGTGGAAAAAAAAACCATATTTTCCTTATTCAACATCGATTCCTTTAAATTTGTAACCACAGGAGCTCACAGGATAGCTTATATGTAGAGTTCTTTCGTTGTATCAAAATAAGTACCAACAATTTCATTTAGTCAGGCAGCGAGGTCACTTTTATCACTAATGCGATAATTTTGCCAACTTTGATTGCACTTACATGTGTTCAAGACATTCACAAGGAATACTTTCAAATTGTCGCCGCAATTTCCAGTGACGTATTTGTCAACCGGGGCGCTTTTTTCAAAATGGCCGCCAAAATCATAGAAAATTGAATAAAGTCGTAGTTGTACCACAAATACCATCTACTAGGGTCCTGTTTCTGGACTAATTTTGGTCAAATGACCGCTAGAAATGTTTAAAACCACAAACAGTGTGTTCAGGAATGATAAAGTTTTTTTTTCAAAATGGCCGCCAAAATCATAGAAAATCTTTAAAAGCATATTGTTTACCAAATGCCATCTAATAGGGTTGGGTTTCTGGATATTTTGGCCAAGTGAACTCTAGAAATGTTTAAAATAAAAAAATTGTTGTTCAGAATGATTGACGGTTTTGTTTCCAAAATGCCACCGAATCGTAAGAAAATTAATTAAAAGCATAATGTTTTGCGACAAAACATTTTATTACTAGTTAGTTTCTCGATGATTTTAGGCAAGTGATCCTAGAAATGTTTTCACATATAAAACGGTGTCAGGTGGTCACGGGGAATAATTGAAGGGTTCACGTTTTCTAAATGACTACCAAATTCACAACAAAAAAACTGACCAAACACTGCCCAATAAAAATTTTCAAGATTACTTTAATAATGTTATTCCTTTAAAGATGTTTACGTATCAAAAATCACATCATTATTTGTAGGGGTGCTTTCTTGTAAATGGATGTTAACCCTTAACTTTCCTATACTAACGCCATACTACCACACAAGGGCTAAAGCACACGCCTAAAGGCTGCTGCAAAGTCATTTTATGTATCCCTCTCATGTTATGATGAATGCCACCTTCAATAGCACTTCGGCTAGCATATCGAAGTCCTACAAGGTCAGCTTTCAGCCTTTGAACAGCTGACATCACAGGTTGTGGGGTGGACTCCCGGGGTGGACTGTAAAATGGGTACAAGTCAAGATTGACTGCCGTTTGCTTCAACAAAGTAGAGACATGCGTTGAAGCATTTGCCATGATGCAGAAAAAAAATCTATGGTATTCCCATCTTTGGACAGCTCTATTCGAGGACCTGTGCAAAACCCTTAAATAGTACTCAAACATTGTGACCAGTTTAATTTTTGAACAAACATATTCATCAAAAAATATTGTATACAAAACTTGGTATTGGTGCTGCGTTGTGCAGTGATCATAGGCGTAAATCTCGGGGGATGGGGGGTATATATCCCCCAATATTTTGATAAGGGGGTTGGTCAATACGATCAACCCCCCATGTTGATGCCCGTTCATGTGTTTTTGACAGAAAACCTTCAATTTACCATAATAGTTTAACATTGTAAATTTCCGCTCGCTTCCGCGCATTTTGTTTCTAATTAAACAATTACATTAACGATTTTAGCTTCTAAATGGCAAAAATTTATCCGCACTTGCTAGTAATGAATCTTTTCAGCCACCCTGTTTCATTCAGAAATGTTCATCAACCCTCAACCCTCACCCCCCCCCCACCATGTCACAAAGAGATTTACGCCACTGGCAGTGACTGGGGTCTTGCCTATTAGAAACCCAAATTTTGTTTTTCTCTTTAAGTGGAGATCGTAAACGTATCCAGGTGTCATAGAAAAATCAGGGCCACTTCACTCTCTCCTCCTTTTCTTCTGGTGTTGAATATAGGATCTTGGTGTAAAGCTTTCTTAACTAAGCGTTTTTTGTTTAGGATCTATTTTTTTTCTGCTAATTGGCTTTGATGTGCCAAAAGTGGCAGCTTATTTGTGTACCACAATGTCGGTAGACTAAGTTGATGGCTATTGGTCCTGAAGCAGGGAGGAGCCTTACTGGTTGATGGAACGGAGTGGAGTTTGTCCTATCAATTCCACTTTCTTGGATCCTTGATTACTACGGAGGGTGACTGTGGCCATGAGATCCAATCTATCCAAGATCGGGCTGACATAGAATTACTAGAACTCAAATTCTCTGTCCAAGCTCTGGCATTTCCACTGGCCACAATCGCAAGTGGTCCCACGACCCTCACCAGCAGACCGTACGAATTGCAGCCTTTTTGGAGGTGTTGTTGGAGGCGTATACTTCGTATCCATTGGATCGAGAAGAGGGCAAACTCCAATGTTCTTCAGGAGTGTGGGAAAAAGCGCTTGTTACAGAAGAATCTGCACCAAATTAAGATATTTTGGTCATGTACATTATCCTGGCGTGGGGAAGGGTGATTGGGGGGGGTGATATGGCAAGGAATGGTTGAAGGCACAAAAGAATCAGTGCCAAGAAGCTCGGTGGTTCGACCAAATTAAGGTGGTTACAGGACACACTGGCTACTTCTATTGCTGAAAATCGTCATCTCTGGCATCGCATCTCTGAGGTAACGAGCTGTCAGTCATGACAGGAGCGAACCAACCAACAACCAACCGACTATTACTCCGTCCAATCTTCTTGGGCAACTAGATGTTTTTACAAGCTGAAAATAATATCAGAGTAAAATACCTACACTAGCCTTCCATATCTTGGGTCTACTTTGACGGTTCTTGCGCCTACCCTATAGTCAAAAAGCGTCCTTTTCCCCAAATTGCAACCGTCCTGTATGAATGGCCTTCTTCCCATAAACTAACTGCAATTCGGCATGCATTCTTGTGTCCGCATCGCCGAGTTTGACACAAATTTTATTCATACCCTGAAATTATTTCTTTTAAGTTTACCACCATACTTGGCTAGAAGTGGACCGTGCCTGACCTAGAAGTATTTTGCTAATGAGGTTACGTAAAGAGGTTTATTTATCTGGCCTTTTGGACGAGACAGTCTGGACATCTAATACCTGCAATCACACAATCACGCTCATTTGCGAAAGACCTTACACGTTCAGGAAATTTCAAGGAGTTTCAGGGACTTGCTATCCCCATATGATGCCAGCAATACATCGAAAGCCGGAAAGCTCCCTAGATTTTGATAGAAGATATTAGCCCTAATTGGGCAAGTTGTCCTTGGCTCTTTGTAAGGTAGTAAATATCTAACACTTTCTTTATAACATCTCTATCTAACATAATTAGCATTCGCACCAGTATCCGACGTTGCGAGAGTAACACGGTACCAGTTTCCTCATTACATGGCATATGAACGGGATCTATTATGTAAGAACTTCTACAAACGGGGCTGGGGACTTGCGCGAATGTTCATTGGTTATCCCCCCATAGAGAACCAAAATGAGCACACAAACATTGTTCAACGTCTGAGTTTTGCAGACATAAATTGCATCATTTTGTATTGATTACAATCACTACCTGACATTAAGTGAAAAAACTAAAATTCCTCAATCTGATGGCCAATATCAAATTAAGCATTGTTTACCACAAAAGTATATACCAAGACGGCCCTTCTGGTAACTAAAGTTACCCCCAAAGCTATCAAGTAAATACTTTACCTCTCAACTGGATCCAATCATGTGATGGGTGTATTGTGCTATCTCCAGGATGCGTGCAGTCTTTATTGGGAGGTCCTTCAAAAATTTGACCCAACCCCTTAAAGGCCCTTTTTGGACTTTTGAACATCTTTATCAGCACAATTTTCCATTCTTTCTTGTCAAATGTTTCCTAAATTGTGGCTATTTGTTTTATCACAATATCACAAACCGTCAGACCTGTCATTTTGTGTATTTGGATTGTAACATAGTTTATATTATGTGCGATAAAAGAAAGAACCATTAATCATTTCCAACGAGGTTAAGCATATACCCAAATTGTGCTCTACTCCACAAATCTTGGGGAGAGGCTAATCTATTAATTGTAAACCAGTATTGGTTCTGATATAAAAACATCTTTGAAATTTACTAGAGTAAAAATCTCGGAAAACATTCCCCATAATATGTTCTTTTTACACACTTTTTCGATAATTTCTAATTATTTTATTAGCCATCTTGGGAAAAGCGCCCTCTATAAGGTAAAGAATATCACTTTTGGTCCTAAATATAGAGGAAAGCAATATGCTAAAATTATCTAGAAACTCAAACACTCTATTAATGGCATTTTTGATCAATACTATGTTTTAGGACAGTTTTTAATTAATTTTCTATGATTGGCGCCATTTTGGAAACAAACCCACCGTCAATTATTTCTGAACAACATGGTTTTATTGAAAACATTTGTAGAGATCACGTGGGCCAAAAATTATCCAGAACCCTACCTATTAAATGTATATTTTGGTAAACAATATGCTTAATGAATTCTCTATGATTTTGGCGGTCATTTTGAAAAAAACGCCCTCTATCATTCCCGAACAACACTGTTTTTGGTTTTAAAACATTTTCTAACGGTCACTTGATAAAATAATGCAAAAACCTAACCCTATTAGATGGTATTTGTGGTAAAAATACGCTTTTATTCGATTTTCTATGATTTTGGCGGCCATTTTGAAAAATCGCCTCCAGGTGACGAATACGACCACTGAAAATTTGGCGACAGTTTGAAAGCGATTCCTTTGATGTCCTTGACACATGAAAGTGAAAAATCAAAGTTGGAAAAATATCGCAGTAGCTGACACTGGCTGCCCTGACTCTTATGAAATCACAGCCATAAACCCGGTCATAATTTAAGGAAGGTAGGGTGGAAAATTTATATTTTACTGAACTCAAAACAATATAATAGCACTATAAACACTCAGTATAATAAATAATCATTTACCATCATCATGTAGAATCCCAAAACCTCATGAAAAATAGGATATTTGGATGTGGTAACATGTCATTGACAATACATTAATAATTTGGCACAAGATAAGGGGGTTTTTAAAACAAGGCCAAAAAAAAAACAATCTTAAGGGGGGGGGGGTTGTACAGGGATAACCGAACCCTAGTCTATCTCCTTGGAAGTAGGTAAAAAGAAGATCTATTCCACTTGCATGCCAAACCATGTTTTCCCTATAATACACCATCGGGAGACTCATGGAAAATTTGATGCGTATTATGTACTTGATTTTTCTGAGTGAAATTTTGGCATTAGGGTAGTAGTATGGGCCCTTTTCTACAGTCTGGGACAGAATAAGGCGACCAATTGCGTGTCTGATGTAATGTGACAGTGCAGAAAAGTGGTCTGCCTTGAAGAATAAACTGAATAGTCAAAGCACCTATGTGGAATTAATGTGGCTGTAGCCAAAAATCTGACTCAAAAAGGGCATTTGTTTTACATTAAAACAAATTTTAGGTTTGAACCGCCACCCATATACTATACAATATCCCAACCAGTATTGACCAACCTTGACTACATGCAATTGTTCACCTAATGCGTCCTTATTCATTATTCCGTTCATACATACACTATCATTTTTGTTTGTGTTGGTATAGCAAGATTGGGCCACCATGCACTGGTGGCTTCTTTGGCAAGTAGCCCTCTCAGTGTGTTGAGAGTGGAATGCAGGGTTCCCGCTTAGTAGGATTTGGCGTCAATGACAGGCATAATTTTCACTGGACACATTAAATTCAGATTGAGTAACAATATGAGGTCCACTTGGACCCCATATTCTAAGCCTCCTGAAAGGCAAAATATGTTTCCAACCTCAAAAGCATAATATTTTCTGCTAAATCAGCATTCAAAATAGTTCTTTTGTGGTAAACCCAAATTCACAATATTGTCGCAATGGCTATTTAGACTATTGTGTATGTGTCCTGACCAAAACCAACTTGTTAACATTAAAGAAGGAAATCTGATACCTCAAAGTTTCACCAAAGGCACATATAGAAATCATGGAAAATCTTACGCTGCGTCGGCGCCATGTGTATTTGGAAACCTGATAAGTCATTTTTAGTATACTACAAACATTGGAAGGCTGGTCTCGGAACCACAAATTTCCACTGGACCAATATTCGAACATTTGGGAATTATGGGGTCCAGGTTGATTTCAAGTTAAAACCTTAAGTGGTAACCCATGGGGAATTGCCTCTCTTCCAGAGTTTAATGCCATGAAATTCTAAAATTGTTGCTAAAAAAAAAAAAAAAAAAAAAAAATTGTTCAAAATGTGCACGAGCTGCTGAAATTTCAAATTTTGGTGTTAACACTTCTTTTAAAAGTGAGATTACCTTTATGCAAACTTGAGAAAAAAAGTATTAATAGAAAGCAGAACATGGGGGGTCTTGGGTAATACTGGGTAGTTTTGTACTGCTGGAGAAGGGCAAATGGGGCTATTAAGGTTCACACATCTTTACCATTTCCCCAATGTCCAGTACCCCTCTTCCCATCCCCTAGGCCCTGTTTGTGTGGGTGTTGTGTGGTGTGTTGTGTGTGTGGGTATGCGTGTGGGTGGTGTGTGCGTGGTGGAGAACATGGATCGATTTTGAATTTTAAAAAAGCGAAATGGAAACCTATTGCACGTGATTTTTTAAAATTTTGGTTGTAAAGATCATTTGAAGAGAGATAAAGAGACATCCCCCGGTGAGACCGACCCTATACTTGAAAGGTCTGGTTCTCTGTTCCTCGCATAACAGATTATTTATTGTTGTTTACATCTTCTCATTTAATCCATATTTTTCCCCATTCACCGAAGAGTGGTTACGGCATTTCCATTGACTGTGCCGGCAATTGCAATGCACGCTAAGGAAGGATTGTTCGGGGTCTGTCAATGGCAGAACTGCAGTTGACTGTGCTGGAGAATGTGCGTTAAATTACAAAGTGCATGCATGTTAAAATACTTGTGTTCAATTTCGACGACAGATCAAATACAGCAATCTGGTCTGTTCAAACGTGTCAGTTAAGACACTATCAGTGATCTACCCAAAAGAGTCAAAATAACATTTCTAAAAAAAAAATGCAGGAGTAGCTTAAAAGTGCAGGATAAGTTTGCAGAATTCTCTATAAGTTCTAACTGTAAAATTGGGTTTGACCGACAGAAAAGGAAAATATGCATGGTTCAAATATATTTATTAATCTCCATTCACTCGTACTTCCTAAACACAAGAACTATTCAGATTCAGACATGTTCTTTTTCGTCCTTACCTGCTCCTGTATCCTTAAGTGTAACCAGTACTACTTAAGCAGAACTAGTGCCTGGTTGTCAGCGGCTAACCTGTCACCCATTGGGATAAAAAAGAAATCTGATGAGGAGGGTAGCTGATTTACCTTGTAGAACTGAAAAGAAGATATACCTAAAAGAGCATTGGCTCTGGAGAAGCTATATGGCAGCCATCTAGAAAGGTATCGTCGGAAGGGGATGTCTAGTCAATATCTTGCTCCAATACAGCCTCTGATGTTAATGTGAGGTGAATCCTGCAATGAATTAAGCCTTGCAATCAGCATCCTTACGGATAAACAGAAATTTTACAATAAACCACTCCGGAGGCTTTTTAGCAGATGCTGGCAGGATTGTAGGCATTAGTCCGAGGGAAACCGATTCTTGGTTTCCTGTTGGATTGTGCATCGATTTTGCCGCGGTGGCAAATTTTCATTATTTTGTTTAAAAATTGTTTTTCTTAAACTTTGATCGTAAAAAACCATCTTGGCTCAAAATATTCAGCACCCCTTCCTGTTTCAGTTCCTGGGGGGTTGTCACAGAGTACCTAAAGAATGAAATTTCCCTACAGATTTGATGTTTTCCTCTTGTGTTCTAAAGCGGACTGGCACATTTCACAAATATTGAAATTTTCTTCAATTTTCTCCAACGATAGTCTAGGCCCAGTGGAAGAACAGAGATATATTTTACACTAAGAATAACATACCCCAAAACAATAGGGACATATATGAGGATTAGGACATCCAGGTAATTTGTAGGCCAATTTAAGTTTTCATAACTTTAAACCAAAACCAATGTAGTAAATTACTGAATATTTTTGACTCTTACTCACTGATATTAAAACCACAAAGTTACAGACCGGTCAAACGTGTGGATCAAACGTGAGAAACATCATTACGGAGTGCGTGTTCTTGTGTTAAAAGCCATTTCGGTCGTCTGCTGAATTTAACATCGCCGGCGACGTTAAATTATGAATCGTTCTGGATTACCATAAGGAAGCTGATGGTCTTAATCATTAGGGTGAGGCTTTGTATAACCTCCTACGGGGAAGCCTCGAAAGGACCCCCTCTACGTTGCCGCCATTACTGGGTGGCACCGGCCCCCAAACACACAGTACACACACCATCCGCATATTTGCTTAACGAACGAAATAATTAGCCCATAATCATGATAATAAGAATTTTTACACCTACCTTTTTTGCATTTGTTAAACACTTTCACCGTTAATTTCCATGGATTTATGGAAGGATGAGTCAGGACTGGCCTAAACTGGAATTCGCCAGGGGCTTTGTTGTAAAAAAATGTGACGGTGATCCCCTCGCCCACTTGCTTGACTGAGAAATTAACGCTTATGGTTATAAATACTGTGAAAAATTGGTAAGAACACCGCGTGAGAACAATAATTTTCGTAACATTCAAACATCCAGCCAAAAATAAGTAACAATATAAAATGTTAGTATCATTCCTTGGACGTGAAAACTTGAATAGTTCGCAAAGACCGATCGTAGCTTGCTGAAAAAGTGACATCTTCCGATGGGGGTTGTTTGGTGTTTTAGACGGACACTTCCGTTCCCATGTGATCGATTTCGAGATCTGAAACAAAATTATTCT
>JAMKCH010012739.1:0-28000 GCA_023653785.1 Ophioderma brevispina
TATTTTCATAGCTCGGCGATATTTTCTGTTGTTATTCTCAAAGCCATCCAATATTATATAAATATCAACATGAAAAGCGCGTATCATATGACATGTCTTAAATAATAGCGCTGTTAATTTGTTGGCATACGGGGGATATTTCCAGCATAAAAGTGACCTTCATCCCATTGTTTGTTTGCTGTGAAATTTTAATTATTGAATAAATGTGTTTTTGTGCTAAACAAGCTGTCTAGACTCCGATGGTTTTGATCGATACTTTCTAAGAACAGATAACCTAGGCCGAAACCTACAGCAAAACACTGTCATTTTCACAGAAAACGAAGGCCAAATCGAATACTATCGTTCGTGCTTCGAAACGGAATTTCCGTGTGTTTTCTTCATATAGATTTTGCGAAAGGAGAAGTTATGTTTATTGGCATGAAAGAATTATAACAATCAAAATCGACTCAATGAGTTATTGTGTTACCATGGCGACATATTTTAAGGGTCGATATTGCAGGAAGCAATGTTGCTTCCTTTTGCTCATTTTACCACGTGATTTGGGGTTAAAAACATGAAAGAATTTAAAAACAAATGTAAGTTATGACTACACATGTGCACACACACACACACAGTCTTTCTTTTTAGATTACATCAGACAACCAAAAAAGTAACACATTTATCTTTTGTTGACGTAACTGGCTCAAAGCAATTAGGTCCAGAAGCCGGCCTTTTTTTTCTTTACTTTTTTTTTGGGTAACTCTTCCAGGTAAGAACTTCCATACTAGTCTCCATTACTCTATTACGATAGATGTTGTCAAATCCGTAAGACGTGTTTCTATTATCTATTTTATGGTGCACTTACCTAAAATGTGCCAATCGCGAGGTGACCATTTTGATTCATTTGACCCTAATATTTCTTAAATTGCTAGATATAGATCTTTCAAGTTTGCGCATAAATAAAATATCTAACCCTCCGACAGACAGTGTATTTTACTCTAAAAGAGGTTCAAAATTCATTGAACTGACAATGATTTTTGGCCTGCTATATTTCCTCGCTGAAAATCTGAATGTATACATTCTAAAAACTGCCTATTTTCAAAATTACAATTAATCTTGTGTAAGGGCCACTTAATAGAATTTGTTTTCAAAATTGTCAAAGATCAAATGGAATTTTCAAGGTCCGCACAAAAGTAAAATGGGTTGTTAAATATCTGTAGCTGGCAAATGTATGCAAGACCCCTGTTTGGTCATTTGGGAAATTTGCAGTCGACATTTGATAATTTGAATACATTGAAAACATTAATTTGTCATGAAAAGGGTCTTATAGACCGTATTCAATAACCAGCCATGTTGGTGGACAAGATAGACGCATTCAGTACTACAATACATTCACCTGTCAATGATCCCTGCTGTGCAATCGTTAAACATGGATCGATTGACAGCTTAATGTATTGTAGTCCTGGAATGTATGCATCTTGTCCACCAACATGTCTGGTGGCTGACGTCATATTGAATACGGTCTATTGACAAATTAAAAAATTGTCATGCAAATTAATGTTTTCAGTGTAGAAGTCTATTAAGAGCCCCTCTGACAAAATTTTGAATAGGCACTTTTAGAGCCTATACATTCATATTTTCAGCGCGGAAATACATCAGGCCTAGAATCATTATCAGCTCAAAAATGTTGAACCTCTTTTAGAACAAGATCCACTGTCTGTCGGAGGGTTAGATATTTTATTTAGCGACGTGCAAACTTGAAAGATCTAGAGTGCAGTTAAAATCAGATGTCTCGGTTACTTTGTTAAAGTTCAACAGTGCTTTGAACATGCTTCTCAAGGAAACAATGAGAAAACTGCATATACGCGAATGTAAGTACTATACGTTATAGGATCACTTTGAGTTTTAAGAAAACAAGTCACCAGAAATAGTGTTTTCTTTTCATTATTTTTTTTTTTTTTTTTTTTTTTTCTGTGCAATCGTTAAACATGGATCGATTGACAGCTTAATGTATTGTAGTCCTGGAATGTATGCATCTTGTCCACCAACATGTCTGGTGGCTGACGTCATATTGAATACGGTCTATTGACAAATTAAAAAATTGTCATGCAAATTAATGTTTTCAGTGTAGAAGTCTATTAAGAGCCCCTCTGACAAAATTTTGAATAGGCACTTTTAGAGCCTATACAGGGTGAGTCAAAAAGATTTACACTCGATTTCAGAAAAATATTAAAAATATCTAACAAGTTTAGAAATTGCTTTTTATACATGAAAACAATAGCTCATTATATCCACTGTCATTGGTGAAAAAATCAAAAGTTTACCTATTCGCATATTGCAGATATGGTAAATTAACGGAAAGCCGCCAAAAACCATATTGACCACGGTTGTGCAATTCTTCACGTACACGGCAGCAAAGCCATTGAGTTACTGTTACCTAAATGCTTAATAACTTTTTTTTTTTTTTTTTTTTAAACTGCATATACGCGAATGTAAGTACTATACGTTATAGGATCACTTTGAGTTTTAAGAAAACAAGTCACCAGAAATAGTGTTTTCTTTTCATTATTTTACGATTAAGGTACAGGAAATTTATTTCTTGGTGTGTAACCTCAAAAGCTAGTCCAAATATCGCATGTGAATAATGAACATAAACACAAAATGGGGGAAATAAATACACATTTTTATATACATGTATCTTATACATTTATGCCAATAGCCGCCACTTGCAATGGTCATCCATCGAAAAGGGAACTTAAACAGTCGAACAAAATAGATCCTACCCGTTCATTTTGATCGTAAAGTACTTACTTAATTGACTCTTTTCCAGTTGTTCTATAAGAATTAAGGATTTCATACAGATCCATTCTGAAAAAACAAGAAAAAGAAAAAGCTTGTTAATACATTAAAGTACCGCTGAAACTTATTTAAATAATAAAGAAAGGATTTTTCCGAGGTCTCGATGTAGACTCCTAAAGTGTAATTATGTTGTCCTCAAAAACAATATGTTCACTATGCTACAAAATTATTAAAATACCCGGATTGTCTTGTAATTATCCCGTTTTAATCTTTAACACGATAATTTGATTCAACATGATAAGTTTTCTATGTTCTTTTGTGTTGTTTTGACCTTGATTTAAAACCACTATAAGTTACTTCCTTCCGGATGTAAACAAATAGCGCCCTTAAATTTAGTCGAAGGTGATTTTTTTTAAATTATTGTATTGGAAATTGTTGCAGTAAAGTTGCCTGTTAGAAATAAAGCTCAGAACAACACCCTATTTAAATAGGGCAATATTTTGCAAACATGTTGGGATTGGGGCATTTATAACGTCACTAAATAGTGAATTCAGGGTATTCAGTGACACAAGGAAAATTATTACTGATGTGCCATTAAAGGTCCTCTTCATGCGAGATAATATAACGATATCTTGAGTATTACACTTTGTTCTTATCATAAACCGCGGCCTTTTTAAGTAGGAGAAAATAAATGCCTAAGGCACAAATCAAACGTAATCAACATACTGATTTTGAGATCATGGTAAACTCAAGTAAGTGTCCCTAACCTTGAGCTAACCTTGCTAATACAAATCGGGGTCGTTTCTCCGAGACCCCTCATTTATAAATGATAACATGAGCCGACCTCCAAACACGTAGTTGCAATTCTTATATTTCTTACTGATATATTTTTGTTCAAAGTTATGCACTTCACAAACCTCTTCTTTTGTGAACTCCGGGAGCCCTATTGAAGTCACGACACCCAGATTGTAAAACCCAGGCTTAGCAAAAGCGCAACATTTGGATTCACACATACGCCTACTCTCTAAATAGATTAAAAAAATTAATCTCATTGGATGGCTATTAGGGACAAATCTAAGTTTTTAGATTAAAATTTTAATCAAAATACTGAAATATAATCGGCAGATTAAAACTTTTAATCTAAATTCAATTTGTCCTCCATTTATCTAAGAAATTTAGAAGTATATTTCGCACCAGAGATAAAATTTCACTTCCATCCGCAATAGGTCCATTATTTAATGATAAGATTATATAAGCCATCAGCCATATTCTAAAGTATGAACGTAACCTCATTTAGGGGGGGGAGGGGGGGGGGGGGGGGGGGGGGGGGTATATAGCAGGACGCAGTAAAAACCGCTCTATATCAACTGAAAATCGCGTTTAAAAAAAAAAAAAAAAAAAAAAAAAAAAAAAAAATTACACCAAAACTTAATCAATACCTAAGCAAATCGAATGGAGTTCATCGCCTGCCTACATACGTCCTTACTCCGCCCTTGTTCAATTCGTCATGATATATGAGGTGTGATAATAATTTTCATCCCATCAAATCCCACGATCTCACTATACGAAACAATGTTTGATACATCGTCGCTGCTAATGCAATTTTAATAATAAATGAATCCATGGAACATTATCAACCTTGTCGAAACGTGTAATGTAAACATCCCTGTCATAATGCATTTAAATTTCGAAAATGAGAAATGTTAAAAATAAATTGCTATCAGTGTTCTGGTATGCTATAATTTGCTATCAACATGGAGATACAACGCGTATTATACAGGGTGTTCTTTAGTGAGGGTTAATAACTCTACACTTCGGAAATGACAGTTGTTGATTATTCTACCTTCATTCCAAAAATAGCAAAATTGAAAGCTCGAATCTTTTTGCCAGTTGATAAAAAAGTTAAATCAAGGTGTCGCTGTTTAAATGATTTTAAAAGGATTGGTTAAAACTTAGAGGTTCGCTAGAACCTGTTAACAGGTTACTCAAAAACCCAAGTTAGTAAATATCAAGAAAATTATTAACCACCAACTGTTGGTTTTGACTTTTAGATATTTTTAACCAAATCAAATTGTAACTACACTGTTAAAAATTTCCGTAAATTAAGAAAACAGATTTCCCGTAAAATCTGTTTTAGAAAACAATAAAAATAAAAAAACATAAAAAATTTTAATTTACGGAAATATTTCAAAATTTCTGGCAGCAATATTTCCGGACTCTTTTTTTGGTTCCGTAATTTTAAATTACGGAAAAATTATGTTAAAATACACATTTTTTTCCATAATATGAGACAAATTTCTGTAAAATTACTGTCAAAGTTCCGTTAATTGACGGAAATTCTGTAAATTTACCCCAAAAAAGTCTGGAAATTCTGCTGCCAGAATTCCGTAAATTTACGGTAAATTTTCTAACAGTGTTGATAAAACATTTAAACCCAATTGTCGCTGTTAAAATCATTTAAAAAGGATTGGTTAAAACTTAGAGGTTCGCTAGAACCTGTTAACAGGTTACTCAAAAACCCAAGTTAGTAAATATCAAGAAAATTATTAACCACCAACTGTTGGTTTTGACTTTTAGATATTTTTAACCATAGGGTGGTTGGTTCATATATATTAACCAACCAATCAAATCAAATTTTAACTACAGTCTGATTATTTGATTATGTCACTTATGAATAATGACGAGGGTATATGGTTTGATTTGGAAGATGTCGTGGAGTAGATGCAATTGTCCTATTATTGCAGGTAAATGATTAAAAATGTATGAAACTAAATAAAAATCCTTCAATTGTAATAAAACATTTTAACCGTGCACACCATCATGGGCTCACTGCCGTTTTGAAGTGCTTACGCGCTAATGCGCCAGACATTTATTTTCCTTTGAACAAAGTGCAAAGTCACCGTGAAATATCGAATTTGTTCTATGCCTATTGTAATGTTCTTCAAATCAAAAGAGTATCGAAAACACAAAACTTCGTTCCGCGTTGCTGAGAGGTGCGCTAAATGACCCTTCATTTGATTTCAACAGAAACAAACACTGTATATTCTGTACCTGATAATGCAAATGGAAATATAAGGATACAGTTGTAATAAAAACAATTCTATTAATATCTGATGTTATCGAAATTCCGCCATTAAA
This sequence comes from Ophioderma brevispina, assembly GCA_023653785.1. Classification (NCBI taxonomy): domain Eukaryota; kingdom Metazoa; phylum Echinodermata; class Ophiuroidea; order Amphilepidida; family Ophiodermatidae; genus Ophioderma; species Ophioderma brevispina. The sequence continues at coordinate 5,917 of JAMKCH010012739.1, forward strand.
ACATTACACCTGGGACTGAACAAAAGCGAATTTCTATCACTTAAATGTGCGATAAAATCCCCGCAGGTTTATTGAAAACACCTGAGTCAGTGTTTTAGCTCTGGTAAGAGATTTCTCAATCGTAACGAAAGTTACTCAATTAAGAATAGGAATGTTAGTACCAGAATGTTCAAAGGTCCGCAACAACAAAAAAGTGTTGAAAATATGCGTAGCTGGCAAATGCACATATAAGACCGCAATTTCTTTATTATTGTGGGTCATATGGGAATTTGCTTTTGACCTTTTGACAATTTTGAATAGAATTCTATTAAGTGCTCCTCGGACAAGATAACTTGTCATTTTGAATGTTTGAATAGGTTTACGTAATATGTCACTGTTGAAAGATGTGATGCTGGACGTATCTTATATTCAATGCACATTGTTAGAATCTTAAAATCTTGCTATTTCAAAAATAGGATTTTTAAAGTGATTTGGTTGAAGTTTTAAACAACATTGTTCAATATTGTTGTTATAACATTTATATATGTTTTAAACAAATTTTCGAACAACTTACAATACAATCTTTAACCAACTGTTGTTTACCACGATCAGCGTGCAATCGTGTTTAAAAATCAAATTAAAGAACTTATTTAAAAATTTAAACAACTGATGTTTGAACTTTTAAACAAGTTGTTTATTTTTTAAACAAGTTGTTTAATTTTTAAACACACGTCGTTTAAAATTTTAAACAAGTTGTTTAATTTTTAAACAAGTTGTTTATTTTTAAAGGGTTTTATTTTTTAAACAAGTTGTTTAATTTTTAAACAAGTTGTTTAATTTTTAAACAAGTTGTTTATTTTTTAAACAAGTTGTTTATTTTTTAAACAAGGTTGAACGATGGCCATGGTAAACAGCGATTGTTTAAAATTTTGTTATAACAGTGCAATAATCACTTTATGATATCACAATTATTTTGCTCTCTTTCTGACCCTGTGTGGAATATAATTGCTCACAATCTTTAGAAGATTTTGTTTTGGTTATTTTGTTCTAAATTTGAGTTGTTTTACAAAATTGTTACTTTTGGTATTCGCGACAACATAAGCCTCTCACCTAACGCCAATATGTAATATCTTTCGCAGCTCCTTGAAGCCTTTACTGCGGAGCCATCAACTATTTTCGGATAAAAAGCCAATGATTTTGCACAAAAAAGCGAGGAATACTATAAATAACAATAAGCAGTATAGTCAAAAGGCATACGCCAATCAAATCTGCTCCCGATATTGCGATGTGTATCGAACTCAATAACAGTCAGGTACTTTTGTAACAGTTTCAGTAAAAGCACAAGGTCAGGTTTTATATTTTTGTTATAAAGCACGTTCTTTTTCTATTGAATGAAAAGGGATATTGCTCAAAATAAATCCACTTATTAGAAAAACTGATGAGATATTAGATGTTGAACAGTTTCCATGTAACTTTTTTCACATAATATAGTAAAATAAAATAGCTTTCTTTTAATTTTCGTTATAGGTACATTTATTATTCATGTTAAAGTCAAGGAGACCAAAAAAAAAAAAAACAAAAAAAAAAAAAAACAAAGACGAAACAAAAACAAAATAAAAAAAGAATAAATAAATCCCGCGTCCGCGTCGAAAGCATGTATTTTATAAGTAAATTAAATACAAGAAGTATTTTTTGCCATTGTAAGGGTATCTTCAAATTAAAATTGCTGGAAGCCCAGAGAAAGAGACCAAATTACATCTTCCGTCATATGTCAGAAATAGCCCACACGCTCTGTGGTTGACGGGAACGAAGATTTGGGCTGGATATATCCCATTACTGTGAGTTACACTATGCTCATCTACCATGGATACAGTTCAGTAGGTTGTACTATACATACATTGACATGGACTAACCTTGTGTATTTGGGTATCATATATCATACCCCCAAACCAGGGTTGTATTTTCTAAATACACTGGTGAATGGAAGGTACTGAACTGTGCCAAGGGAATTGAGATTTTACTAGCTCATAGTGCATAGGCCTGCGGTAGGCCCATATGACCTTTCATATTAAAGAGTCTGCGCAAAATGTTAATGGTTTCTGGGCAACTTTGACATGCAGATTCCAAATCTTGATTATACAGCTTTGGCTTCCTTGAGCATTTTGAGATAAGGAAGGAGCCAGGATAAATTGACAGGGGTAAAAATTGTTTGTACACGGGGTTAAACGGTGTATAGACATATTCATACGGTGCTACGGATTAAGAAAAGGTTTAGTTTGCTATATCTACAACCTTTATGCAAGACAGACCTAAAGTTGTTCAATGTCATCATGGAGGGATATTTATAATGATCCGATTTGGTGTCAAATTGTCAAAATATTCACATGGTCACGATAAAAATAGAAGTATTTAGCAGAGGCTCGAGTGGAATCCCCCGAGATTTCATAATAACCCAAAATGTTAAACAAAATGCATAAAATTGTTTTGACATTAATATCCAACAACAGAAGAATTTGAACATATTTGAGAAGAATTTGTGCATTTTAAAAAATTACCCCAGGATTACCTTGAACGATTTTAAGCCAGCTGTGCTAAAAGTAAGTATCCCAGATATTATTAGTTATCCCCCTGTTTGTTCGCGCAATACGGAAAATATCTATGATTTGTTTCCAATATCACATGAGGCGATAGGCGAATGTGATATTGGAAACAACCATAGATATTTTTCCGTATTGCGTGAGAACAAACAGGGGTAACGAATTTATCATTTAGTAGCATTTGAAGTGGTAAGCCTATAAAGTTGATTAAATTTTATTTAAATCTGGATTAGCACAGCTACACTACAAGCTGAGTACAGAAACCAGAAAGCTCAGAATGTGAGTAGGCCACCCTAGGTAGGCCTGTTTCTACTGAGGCCTACAATTACAAATCAACAAGTTGGACTAACTGCACAGTAACACAAACTCAGTCATCATTTTCCTGATACATACAATTTTACCCAATCCCAACAAGACAGTCCTAGACCAAGATGTCATGGTCACAGTGATTCAGTAGTAATCTTGCCTATGCAGTGCACAGAGTCAGTGAGTTGAATTCTGCAGGGTAGCATGGCACTGTAGCTAAGGAAAACACAATAACTTATACCTCTTTGAAAGACATCACAAAGGTCACTAGTCCTCCAAAACACACAGAGGAACTTTAAAAATGTTTTTGTACATAAAGAATGTAGGGAAAATGTATCAAGTAGAAATATTGTTTGGGATTGTCAGCAGCAGGTCACACATTGTGAGGTGTGTTGAACCAAAAAGGCCATCTTGGAGGGTGCTGGACCAAAACAGTCTCTTCCACAGATGCGCAAGATCATTACATCTATAGATTTGAATCCATGTAAAGTAGGGGGACTTGATACTTGGTGTAAGCATTACGTAATACGGGCTCATTCATATCCAGTGAGTAATGAAAAATTACTCTGGTAATACGGGAAAATATTAATTGGGAAATTAACCAATCAGCATTCACCATTCATGTCTACTAAATGATAAAGCAAAATATACTTTTTTAATCCATAGGACCAGCTGAATACGTGTATACAACTTTTAACCATTTATGAAGCATTTACAATTTTACCCCTGTATATTTCCTCCCTCCCATTCCCTGTCTCAAAATACTCAAGGATGACAAAGTTGCATTTAATGTTACCTAAAAACCATCAAAACATCTGTGCATACGCTTGTGCAAGGTCATATTCAGCCCTATGGTTCTACTCTGGACTAATATAAGAACCACTGAAGTAATGATAAAGCAATCACAACGTTCGTCAATAATGTCGTTGAACGCAACATTATCAATCATTTTAACCTGAGTTTAACTGCCGGTCCCTCCTCGATCATTGACAGAGAGAAGACATAATATAGCAAGGAGTTGGGGAGAAAAGAAAATACCTGAATTTACATTGCTTTTTACGACAACCACTATGACCACTGGCAACTCAATTAATTGAACTTTAATGATTAATGTCTCGGACGTAAACGAGACTGAATTTTCCAAGCGAGTTATTTTTAATCGTTTTCAATATAAAACATTCAGAGCTAAAGCAATTAGCTTTATCATCGTTAAAACGAGCTGTGTTAGGAAAGAAAACTTTGTGTAATCTACGATACTCTTCATGTCTAAGCTAATAGTTTGTCGGTATATAGAAATGGGGGAGTTACCTAATTAAGGGGCACACCCGATCCCCAGCATCTTCCCTACCTTTCACACCTGACATTTTGGTACCATTGATTTTTTTATCTCACCTGCAAAATATTTTGACTGACTTATTTCCCATTACATGTATGTTGCTACAGACAAAAATATGGTTTGTTTACGGTAGCCAGAAAATCGTTTGTACAGTACTCTATTGTATACAAGATTACCGCTGTCATCCAAAGGGTATGGCAGATTCAAATTAGAGGCTGACTCAGTGATTTCGAAATATAATTTGTTTATGTAGTAATTAAAAATAGTCACGTAGAACTAAAGATAGTCACCTAAAATGCTTAATTCCAAAGTTAGGGATGATCGGATTTCAGTTTTCATGCCGTTTGCACAGTGTAATAATGACATAGGATACCCGTGTACAACAGAATTTCCGGATGCGGAATTTTGTGACAAAGTTGTGATTTTCTATATGAAGGACTTCGATTTGACTTAGTGATTTCACAGACTGATTAGTATATGGACCATGCTGGGGAACTGTACTTTTGTTTAAATAACATATTTAGCTAGATCAAGAGTTCAAAAGATAGGGACATAATAAAGACGCAATATAATATACTAGTTTAAAAGTATTATAACACGCTTGAACAGCGATATCCCTTTTGATATGGTCATGCGATAGTTCATTCCACTATTAGAGCCCAAAGCAGGAAAAGAAAACACGAAACAGTAGAATAAACTATATAATTGAGAGCCATTGAGGTAATGGCATCAATTAAAGAAAATGTATCGAAAAATGGGCAAATGTATAAAGAATTAAGTGCATGCATTGAATGTATGTGTCACCCATATATTGATAATTGTTCAAATCAGGCTTGTTCAGAAGCCATTGTTATACAAGGTGAGATTCATGGAGCAAGACGTAACATGTTTGCCAGTGATAAATATTTGAAGGTTAAAGATAGAATCAGTTATTTTAAAATAATCTTTTGGTAGACGATTTCGACAGTGCAGTTCACAAAATTGGCGAGAAAGTGTAATAATAAATGAACGAAGGAAAATGATCTGGATTATCAGCTTGTTTAAACACAATTGGTATTGGTAAATCTTTGCAGCTTAAGGCCAAAAATGGTAAATTGTTTTGAGTGTCCTAGTCCGCGACTCTAATTGGAAATAGGAAAAAGTTTTTTTTCCTTTTACTGGGCAAAAGAATACCGACCCGAATTTTGAAAAATTCCTAAAAAGTTTTTTTTTTCAATTTTAACTTTCAAAAAGGTAAAAAAAAATGATGTTCAAACAGTTTTTAGCATGTTAGTTGGTTTCATAATGTACAAAGATGCAATTTTTGAGTCAAGAATCAACTGATTTTTATGTTTGATTACTTATTTAATACCACACAAACATGTTTCAATACGTTTTTCTATTGACATTAAAAAAAGAAAAGTTTTCCGACCGACCGACCAACCCAACTCAAAAAAGTCAATCTATGACAACAAACATTTTTTTTTTGGTCCCTAAGGTCCTTAAATTACTATATGTAATGTTTTTTAGCATAAATCCAGAAGCAAACTACTGAATTTGAAATTAAAATCAACCAAACAACAACACAAACAAACATCAAAACAATAAAAAAAATAAAAAAAATAAAAAAAATCATGATTTCAAAATCAAGGTTCTCAAACAACACACCCACACCACCCACACACACACACACAACACACCCACACACATACACACACACACACACAACAAGCAAGGTTTGGTGATTGTTTTTTGAAATTACCAATTTTTCTTTCATATTTTACCATTGTTACTAATTACTTTTACGGACAGCTTCCAAAAGGCCTACTCATATTGAAGATTTATACATTGCACTTATTAACATTCTGACTAATAAATCCTTAATTAAGGTACGTTACTCTTTTATATATCGGGATATTGTCCAGCGTAGATCCATTGCGTCCATCTTTGTACTACCCTTATCACTGTCATACAGCAGTGCTAGCAACGATTCGAATTATTCTTTACTTTTGTATTCTGAAGTTTCCCAATTAGAACAAGACGAAGAAATTTCAAAGTTGCCAGATATACCGCATTGAATTAAAATATTTAACATATCTTGTCTTTCCTCCGTTTCACAAAGCTTCATCGCTCCACAATGGGAAATATTCTTGTTACAAATCCAAGAGCATATTTTGAATCGCTCAAATATCTTTCAACCTATTCAAAATAACAATCTAAGACAATAAGTGATTCATTTAAAGACAATTACAACACAAATATCTCATATATTATAGTTTCCCTCTTCACCGTCCAGTCATTTGGACCAATTCTAACTGTATTTATGAAGAACTTCAAGGATACCACAGATTCGGCTAGTAAAATCGGTTTCAAATGAATGAGGAGTTCTTGCATATTCCATATAATGAATATTAATATGAGGGTTAAGTCCTTGGCCAGGTGGAGGACTAGGCTTGTTGCCATGACAAAACATATTGCGGCCATGGTACAAAGTTAATGCAAGAAGCGGCTTACTGAAAACTGATGAATTCCGTTCTTATTTAATGGTATGTCAATAATAAAAGAAGAATCCCCCCCCCCCCCCCCCCCCCCCCTGTTTGGCCGGATGTCAAGGAACAAATTTCGCTATCTTGGACATATGAGTACCATGAATTCTTACCTGTGGCCATTAAAATAAATCCTCTTACATCTCACAGTAAATGGACAGAGCTAAAACTTTTAAGAGGTATCACTCATTTTGAAATCTATTTTGGCATACAAGTGAAGACCAGTTGACGTGGTTGACGTTCCTATCGCCCTCTTTTTGTGTGCGTACAATACGCTTGTTTGTTTTGATGCTGGAGGGAATACGCTGTGTTGACACATGGAAATTGAGGATTTTATTCATTTTCTTCCAATTTATTACAAACACACGCATGCTAATTATGGATATGTCTAGTAGATAATATATTTCGTAATATTGGAAATAAAATAGCACGACATAATGCCGAAGGTGTGAGACACTTAGCAGTCTCCCGCGGAGAGCTCTATAGCTGTATAGTGTGGTTCGCGTGTGTATTCCCGTCGGATTTTCATGCTAAAATTGATTTTGTTGCTGTTGGGGTTTCAATAGGTCAGAAACTGGACATGAAAATTGATGGGGTGAAAATTCGGACTCAGCCCCCTTATTCAAGTGGGGAAATAATAGCACAAGGAAGAATTTAAATTCGAGTCAAATTGGTTTTAATGTACACTAAATAACGTGTTAGTCTCTCATAAGGATTAGAAAAAGTATTATTTGCCTAGTTCAAACCTTAGTTAAAGCGGTATAGCCCAGTAATGGTTCAAGATAACCCTGGGGTAAATGCTCCGATGTTGTTGGAAGGGTGTCACAAATGATTCCTGGTCATACGAGAACAGAAAGAAAGCATTTAATGATTTGGATATTACTTGCATTTGCGACATTCAGGGAAAGTTTGGTGGACCAATAGACCAGTAGACCCTTACGACATTTTTGCTATGTAATTAGCCAAACAAATGTCACGCACTGTAAAAATAATACATTTTTGGATCCTGTGAGACAATACAACAAAAATTATCACCAGTTTCAACAAAATCTGAGCATTGGGTAAAAGTTTTCCCAGGAAACCTTCAACCATTATGGGGCTATAGCGCTTAATTAAAGGTCGGAAACTAGGCAAATAATACTTTTCTAATCCTTGTAAGGAGACGAACATGTTAATTTACATTAAAACACAATTTGACTCGATTTTTAAATTTTCACTGGAAGTAGTAAACATTTCCCCCTTGAGGAGGGGGGCAGCAGTCAGAAAATTTGCACCCCATCATTTTCTGACTGCCTGGTCCCTATTGAATGAAAACAGCAAGGAAATCAACTTTAGCACCAATATCCTACGGAACTGTTTCATTGCCATACCAAACCACACTAGTACGTATACCGGCAAATAACCGTCATCTTCTATAGTAGATTATGCGTGCATGTCCAAATCGGCAATTAGAATATTCCATCTCCTTAGATCATGTAGATGAAGGCCATGAAGTAAAAAAAATTATGTTTATTCCAATATGATACTTGAATTTACCAGTCAGTTGGATCGAATTTATTAATACGAATAAAAAAAAAAATTGTCCGCTTAGCCAATTGGGCGCCGCCATTAGACATATAGCTACAGCTAGCACCAACTATACAACAAATTGAATAGACATGTTTTTTAGAATTATGAAAACTATGTTCCCTGGCAAATTTATTTGCACAATGTAAGATTCTGAAATATGCGTATGTAATGAGAACTAATATAGAAAATATTAACCGACGGAAATAAAAATCAATCGACGGAAAGTCGTGTTGTGAATGTTTGTACTTAAAAGTAGGGAGATCTTTTGGAGAGTTAAAATGCGGTGAGTTGTCACGTCAAAAGCAACGCATTTGAAGAATTATATTTAGCAACGCTGTTGTAAGTGCGTGTTGTAGTGATTAGTGGAATGTTTGTACTTGGAAGTGGGGAGTCATTTTGAGAGTTAAAATATGGTGAGTTGTTACCTACCTTCAGTTCAGAGTATAGACGATTAGTTAAGAAAAGGTGTGATGTGGAGTGTTATGACTGGTGTTAATGTTTACATTTTGAATTAGGGCAGGTTATTCCGATAGTTTAAATATGGCGAGTATCACAAAGTATCATATTTTTTTGTTGCTTCTCCCAACATACTTTTCAATAAATGAAATTGTATGCTACATCAAAAAACTTTCTGTACTGTGAAGGTGACCACTCACCATACCATATATTTACCCCTCTAAACTACCCTCCCTATACTTGACAAGTACAAGCCTCTTTTGTATTTCGTCGTAACACACCAAAACTAGAATGTTTACCAAACACAACTCTTGCAATACTCTGAAATTAACTAACCCCACATTTAACAAATCTACATAAAAGGCCTTCAGTTTTGTAGGGTTTTTAAACCACCCCCAATACATCAACATAAGACGCCACATCCCAAACTTTGCCATATCTAACCCTGCCAATAATGAGGAACTCACCATATTTGACCTCTCTAATTAATACCCCCACTTTTAAAGTACAACATTCCCAATCGCCAATATAATATACCAAACGATCAACTGTGCCAAACCAATGCTCTTAACTCTTCCCACCTCACTGGATTTGATATCTCACCATATTTTTTAATGCTTCAAATTTCTGTATGCCTGCAAGGATGGCAGACCACCAGTGCTGAAAATGACGAATAAATTTATTCGTATTTTTTTATTCGGTCTTATCAACTGTTTACAGTAGCAGTAACTTCATCACAAACTGCTCAATCCGTATATCACAATTATGTTATCAGTTCTCCAATATGATTTTCAATATCCATGACATGTTACTTTGCCGTGTCCTGCAATGTTGAATACATAAATATTCACCCTATATAGGCCTATGTTCATGTTTATATACATTAAGTTACATTGACCCATTACACACTAATAACAGTTTCAAAAATGTTATTGGCCGTGGCCCTAAACGCACACTGCAAGGTTGGTGAGTCGATACGCGACATCTCTCTTTTCAATTTTTCTGCGAATCAATTCCACGTTTGTTTGGGTACAGCCGTGAGAAAGTCACAGCCCTTGTCGTAAAAACCATGGCAGGGTGACTGTGACTCTGGCCGTAGAAAAGACTGATGATGCACTATTATTCCCATAAACGTTATTCAAAATAACTTTGGATGGCATATTCCTCTATTCCGATACCCCTGTTTACTAATCGAAATATGTTCACGCAATAACATCTTGAAACAAACTAACTGGCACAAGAGGGGCGTGCTCGCCCACAATACCCTAAGATCAACGGCGACATGTGCAGAGTATGCTTGCCTAGTCAACCCATGCCAAGAGCTTGATTCAGCGGTAAATGCCTCCTGACGGCTCCTCACCGATGCATCCGTCCAACACCACGAACACTTGTACATCCATCATGAATTGCTCCACCAGACGTCCGTCGTAGCGTAGCGAGCATGCAAGAGCGTAGCCCTGCCATACCTATTGAAGCACCCTATGTCTGGACAGGCGACCTGGTTGCCAACCGCCTTAAATCGAGACAGAGTTTCTTGAGCAAAGTGTCCAACCTCTTGTAACAGTGTCTAAGGAGCTGAAGAGATTCGCCTTGTGGAAAGAAATACTTGCCATCAACCAGGTAACATCTATTGTATTGAACCTGTGAGCATCTCCCACCTGAGCTTACTCACATGGGCTTGAATGGTGATGCCTCAACAAATTTAGAACCAGAATCGGACGATCCAAAGTTTCCTTGCAGAAGATGGGGCTAACCTGAAGCAAATCCCGACACACTGTGGTTGTGGACATCACACAGACACTGAACATATCCTTGGCCCCCACTGCTGGAGCAACAATTCAACAAAACAAGGAACCTTTTGCGGAATTCATTGAGCACCAGACGTTTTACCCATCTGTGGCTGGATCATATTTTAGAACCACAGTGTTTTGACACTAAAGAAGAAGACTAACGCGAATGATGCACTGAGAACGTGAATCTACTATACATGGCGGATCAATAAAAACGCAACAAAACTTCTTCCCAATTTTGCGGTAAATGTGTGTAAAATTATACAAACTTAACTAGGTCCACGCTTTACAGTCCAAATCCCCTCTTTCCAATTAATGATAGGTAATTTATTCCTGCGCTGGGTCATGGATAACCGATTAATCAATTTTGTTTTTGCAAAATGGGACAAAGTTTCAATACAAATCCCATTCACTTGCTTGACTGAAGTGAGAAGAGAGGGAAAATTGAGTGGGTATTTGTGTTAGCTTATTTCTTGAACTTATCACGCAAGCTCACTTGTCCCAATTTGTGCTAAAACAATGATTAATCGGCTATCCATGACCGCACATGAACAAATTACCTATCCTTGGAAAGGAGAGATATGCATTAATTATTTTGAGTCATTTTACACAATTACCACAAAAATTGGGGAGAAGTTTTGTTGTTTTTTTTTTAATAATTAAAATAATGTAGGAGCACATTTTCTTTTCCATCTTATCCATTGTGCTTCTTTTGTTCAACTTCCCATTAATATTTACGGAAGTGGTCATAGACCGTTATTAACCATATGGATATTCATCAGACCATTATTTTTTTGTTCCGAAAGTGGGTCTCTGGCCTCGGTCGGAAAAAATAACGTTCTGATGAATATTCATTCATAGCTAAACAATCACGAGCAATTGCAACAAAGGAAAACTTCAGAAACACCGCAGTAGTACACTTAAGAATAAATAGTGAGCTAACAACCGATGACTAAAAGGTTATTGTGAATATTGGTTACCATCTACCTTGTTTCGCTTATCTGCCGTTACGATTCAGTCAAATAATTTTGCAAGTTCATGCAATTTTCTTCTACACTATTTCAAAGGACAACCCGAGCATTTTGTCTTTAACAAGATAAAGAACTGTTGACTAAAATATAAAACTTGTCATTTATAAGATTAAAATCATACTATATGCTAACCGAGTTAAGCGAGATCAAAGTACATTTCGTGATCCAGCAAACTAATTTTTTGTTTATATTCATAGAATCCTCATTGAATCTGAGGTTTTAGCCCGGAAGCTAGCATACTTTTGTAACACATCTCGACTACAAAGGTTTGAGGGATTCTTATACAGCCTGACCGGGGCTCCTGAAACGTGGAATTATTAAAGGCCCGGGTTAAAGGCACCATCTAATCGCTAAATAAAACAAAACGAAACCTCCATCAACAATAAAGTTCTTGCCTATCTGAACAACAATATAGGTATCCAACCATACCCTACAAGTGGGTAAGATTGAAAGCAACCTATAAGAATAAAAATCGGACATTTAAGTGATTACTATCCGTACGGACGCTTGCTGTAGACTCGTGATTCATTGGAGATTCATATCCCTTGACGCTGCTGTTTTCTCCCCTTTCTGTCCATTTTTTTTCAGTGCTTTAAAATAACTTATGATAATCTACAGACTTATCCTACACTTTTAAACTATTACTACAAATTTCAAATTTCGGGCACTGAATCACTGATATTATCTTCAAGTGCTACAGTGGTGCCTTAAAGATGGTATGTAACAAAGATACACAGTGGTCAATTCCTTCAAATCTGTTGAAAACAGACATACCAAATTATTTTAAAGGTTTCCAAAAATCCAGTTAAGTTTGTACTAATCGGCACACCTACAAGTATTGGAGTTATAGACATAAACAACAAAAATCTTTTATCGCGTGCTCCATGGCCGAGTATTATAATTAAATACAAACTTACGAATTCTTCCAGTTTAACTCGAATCTGCACGTAAAACTGGGCACACACACTGAACTGGCAGTGTATTGGTAGAATTTGCAATTTATTCGAGGCTGCTTTAACCGTCGATTGACCGTCGATTGAACCGCGTTTTAGTGGAGAGACACGGTCCAACCGGAAGCTTTGACGCCACCCCTTACCGGATTCGGTGGAATTTAAGACGTTTTATGGTTTCCGCACCTCGCTATATTAACTGGTAAGGGGTCCTAAAATAAGTTGAATGATGCATCATTAAATTTGGCGTTTTTCATTTCCGATTGATCTAAATTTCTGTCTAAAATGATGCATGTTTCATTCAATTATTCCCAGATACTAAGTTATTAATTGGCGTTGTTATTGCGCTAATTTTATCATTTCTATTGATATTATCGCCGCTGATAGTGGCTTTAGTAAAAAAAAAATAAATTTGCCTCACCCTCAGAAAGTTCTGCCATCATGGGAAATAAAATGTGAATGTTCCTCAAACGCAATTACTATTTTTCCATAAAGTTGGACACATAATATGTAGGTTGTGAAACTTGTATTGTAATCACCGTTTTATTATTGATATAGATTTTCTTATACGATATTTGGAGCTGCTGCTTTAACCGGAAATCATGTGGTAAAAAAGATGCACCACAGAACAGCGATCTGACTCAATGAAAGTTCTGATTCTAGGGATACATTATTCTACCAATATTGCATCAGGTGTGAGATTTGGGGGGTTTTCACATAAGAATGTTCATATATAAAGAAAGCCATAATAGAGCAGCATCCAGAAGGTATTGATCAAACGAATGAGACCAATATCTGAAAACGGGAAAATTCGGAGCAAATATAACTTTTTTGCAATATAATGTCTGCGTAGTCCCGCTGCGTGTATGTCCCCAGGAGAGGGGTAAAGTTACTATGGGGGCCAAATGTTGAACTGCTCTAATCTAATGTAATAGAGTCTCAAATTATCCGTATGAACCAGGAGTAAAAAAAGTCAATTGGGTCACATGTGTGCAAGCAGAAATTGCAAACGAAAACTTACACATTGATGTCTTTAAAGGCCCCATGAAATGCAATAGAATTTATGTGGTTTTTGCCAAGTCTACAGGAGGGACCAGAAAGGCATTCAATATTTGAGTTGGTGATGACATCATTTGTGGCACTATTGATTTTTTCACAGAGTAATAGAAAATCCAGGTGACTGGTGTGAAATCTATTTATGACACTGCTGAAATCAAGTTTCACTAATGAATGTCACTGGTAGTGGTATTCCTTTTTTCTGGCCCTGTTTATTGGATGGAATGTTCCCAAAAGATTTCGAGTAGGTTTATCATCTCTTTCCTGGGACCTTTAAAGAAAGAGTTCAAAACGTACTCAACATAACTTGAATGCTAAGCTTATTCCTGGATAAGTTAAGAACATAGGTCATTTTTTGGAAGGCAACTAACAATTGAAAATTATATTTATTTGAATTAAGAGGTTCAATCTTGAGACTGTCAGGGGATAGTAACTGAATCCAGAATGAGCTGTAATATGTGCGGGGCAGGTACACACTCAATAATATATAGATTTTTTACAATGTATAAAGACAGGTCAGGTTTCCTTGGAGGGCCTGCTACTGGTATCCTGGTAACCAGTACTACGTCCTCAGGGCCAGTTGCGGCGATAAACCGTCCACCCACCATCAGGTTTCTAAGGAAAATCTGATGAGTAGGGTAGCTGGTTACCGTTGTCGACCTGCCAACGCCGCTTACCCCAGGGCGTTCCTCCTCTGGCAGATCTACTTGTGGCCATCCGCACATGCCTGCCTTGCCTGTGGTCATGGTTGCCCACTGCTAGGCCCCACCGCCGAAACACGTGTAGATTGGCGTCAGGAAGGCATCCGGTCAATTAATCTTTTGCTCCAACAAATCCACACACAGCACTCTTGCTGAGTGTGAGGTGAATCCGGCCACCCCCGTTAGTGGGTACAAAACCGGATTTAAAACTTTGGTTTAACTAACTAATCTAAAGACGAAAATATAAACCTTTTTGGTGCAGTCGTATTTGGCGGCTAGAGTGGTGTTCGCATAGTTTGCCGAATCAGTTAACGTGGCCTCTAATTCCGGTGTGAAAGCAGATATAGTGCGGCGGGAGCTCATAGACGATAACGGAAAAAAGCGTGAAACTAATGTTGCGTGAAGAGTCAACTGAATCGATTGCCCTATTGTTCACCATTGTTCCCGGACTATGAGTACGCCGGACTATAATTACTTCTACACCGGTATGCGTATTTTTGCGCTACTTAGGTTTGTTTCAAATAGTTGCAATAAGCAGTAGCATGTATGACCTTTATTCCGTAAGACTATTGATTTCCGTTGAACTAGGTGGTCTCATTGGGTAGGTAGATACGCATACCGGAATTAGAGGCCAGGTTGACCTGTTTCGCCATAGTTTTCTGGACATCTCGTTCTAGTCAAAGCGCCGTAGTCATTAAGCGAAGAAGAACGCTTTGAGCGGATATTTTTGATTTGTTAAGATGAATTCGAATAGAAAAGAAAATGCATTAGGGTTTTCTAGGTTTCTATTGGGGAGAATAATTGCGACAAATCGGAGGCTCTTGTCTGCTTCTGTTTTAAGTGTGTCAAGGTTTTGTATCTTTAATTGCAATGACCTGATTTATAAATTGCTTTTGGACGTGGGCACATTACATGGCATTCATGGTGTTTATAGAAAAGGAACAAATGAACCTATGAACCGAGAACGACGAAAGCAATGGCAATATTTTATCAATCTTTTTAAAACTGGGACATTCACAATATTGTCTGAATCCATGCATGTTTTACTTTCAACACAGAAATATTTAATTTCATGATTTTCTTTCACCAAAAGACAAATCACAAAAAAAACATAATTTTCTAATCTTAATTTTTGTCTAAACCTGGTGCTCAGACAGAAAAAAATCTGCAAATATGAGTATCTCAAGACATTCAAGTTAATGTTGTGTGGAACTTTTAGCCTTTTTAAGTAATAATAAGACGCCATAGTTTAACATTCCATGGACCACTTCCTTTCTTAAAAGTTACACTTTTATACACCTTTCATCAATACTTAAAGTTATGACTCAACCGATTTCATTTATTGTAATCCTTTGTAATGTTTTCCCCTTGATCTGTAGCGGAGAGTTTAAGGGCAGTTAATTTGGAAAGTAATGGGCAAAGATGTGCGACCAGTCATTTAAAGCTAGGGGTTTTCGGTGGGGAATTTGACGCCCCAAAAGGGATCTTTCGGTGAGAAGCCCTCGCCTCTTGGTCTTATAGCTCTCGATTTCTGTCGCATATCTTATGATGATTCATTTACAAGTATAAACGCTGAAATCTTTGCATCTTACACACGGACCGTGCTAGATTTTATGGATTGGTAAGGATCATTGATTCCCGACAGGCTCTCTTGCTAAGGATAAATTCACTTGAGTTCAGGTGGAGTGGTCCTGTTCATGATACATATGCGCAACAGAATGTGTAAACTAGTGGGAAAGAAAACTATTCTGCGCTGAATAGTGACAGCTCGCTGTCTTGGGGAAAATAGTTCTCTGCACCTCTAGTTTAGATCCAGTAAATCCTTCGATATTGTTACGACTCTCGTGGACGTCAAAGGTCAGAAATCCCCTTTAAACACAAATAAATGAGCCTTGTGCACAAACGATCTAAATTTTATATATACCACTGTTTTACCACAAAAATGATTTTTACTCAGATTTGTTCCGGAATTGTATTCCAAAACACAATTACAATTCAATAATATTATACACAATGATTTTAGATAAGATACTTAGTGTCCAGAGTTAAAAGAAGCGTTGCAGTTCAACAATGATAATTATGTCCGCGCAGCGAAGACTCCAAAATGATAGCATGCAAAAATATAAATCCACAGGAAATATATAATCCTTTGGGAATCTTCTCAGTCCTGAAGATAACTTTGTCCAGCAGTTCAAGACGAAGGGGTTGTCCCTCGACGACACTAATATTCCACAGTATATCAGGCCGGGATATAATCGCCGAGATTTCTACCTGTCGCAATTAAATGTCAAATTTAGGACCACAATTTGGATAGCAGGCAAGTTCAAAACATAGTTTCTGGTTTTACTTTTACTTGTTTGTCCAATAAACCTTCGAAACGTTCTCGGTAGGTGTTCTACAATTGATCAGGTGCAAATTGAGAGAAATGTCCTCCTGTCACTTTAAATAAAACAAATACAAATGGACATAGCTGGACATGTAGATATTCTTGTGAGATGAGTTTATGCGAAAAGGGCAAAAACTTAAGGTTTAAACGTTTGCTACCATGATAGCCCGACTCTGAGAATGAACTAGTCTGCAAACATAACTCATGATAATTTGGGCACCCTTCATCTACTTAAGTATGTCAAAATATGTTCCTATAATCTAAAGCACACATTGATAACAAATAAATATTGAAATGCATGTGTACAATGTCAGATAGTCCCATATCTTTGTAATCTTTGACTCTAATGCAATCAGTTGAAAATCCTAGGACGATCATACTTTTGGCCGTATTTCTGGAAATAAGTCCACACTAAAATTAATTTACACTTGTACCTCCTAGTTTAAATCACAGATTTCGATTTATTTTTAATTGCATCATTGGTACCTCTCTCACTTTCCAAAATGGAGTTTTAGGTACTTTTAAGAATAACTTAAAGCACTCGCTTAGGAAAAGCAAACTCTCAATATGTTTCATATAAGTTTCCATTAAAATATTAAAATAGTACAAAACGTCGCAAGTTTTGTAAAAGCCAAACAAACAATCATCTGTGAGATCCAATAATAGGAGGGTCACGGGGGGGGGGGGGTAGGGCATGTAGGGCCTGACCTTTCTGTTGTATCTCTCCATGTCGGGTGTTCGAGACAATCTGGGTAAAGTTAACCTCCCTTCAGATTGAAACTCCAGAAAATGCAAAGAAACAAAAGAATCACCTTAAAATAACTGAAACGTTCAGGTGAACCCAGGTGCATGTATTTTATTCTTCTATGCTGGATGATCGAGAGGGAAACAAAAGTACATTCAAACATAATTTTTCCTTCAGTGAAATGGCCCTCTTGGTGTCTGCCAGAGAGACTTTACATGTCCATTCCTACACGTGGAATTTCGCCTAATTTAAAGAGACATAGTGAGAAGATTTCCAAAAAGAAGCGCCCCTAATTTTTTCCGGAACCCGGTTTTTTACATATTGGAATGCTTAACATTGGATTAGATCACAACTGAAGTGAATAGCCGAAAATACGCCCCGTCTTCCGTTCTTTATGTTATAAGTTGGTGCTTTGACTTCTGTCGTGCACGACAGAAGTCAAAGCACGGTTTCTATGTGGAACACGATTACGGATAGCAGGCAAGTTCAAAACAAGGTTTTTGCGGTTGTCTTTTGCACATTTTTGTATCTGAAAAAAATCTTCCTCCTGTCACTTAAAACACTATTTTTAGGGACACAATAAATTACACATCTCAACAATAATTCTTAAATTTGGACATAAGTCGCTGATGGGTTTGAATAGCTGAACTATCTAGAAATAAATAACTTTAGTGCAATTTCGGAATAATTACATAACTTTCTTAGTCCACATTCCACATGGCATACGCATTGCTTTAACATAGCAATTAGAACTAGTATATAGTTAGTATGCTTTGCAATCTCGTACTACAAGTTAGCAACATGGAAGTTCCGTCTTTCGCGGTTATAGATTTTTTATACTTTGAATGTAATGAGCATATTATACATTCAGTGTCTGCTATAATCCTCAGTGGATCCTTTGAGTGTTTATGGTTATAATTATTCCCTTAAGAGGAAGAAGATTGTTTAAGAATATAATTAGCATTTCGCGCTATTCGAGAATCTATTACAATGCATACATGTAGACTCATAGTTAATTTCAACAGGCTGAAATAAACAAGGAAATCTGTAATTAATGTAATTTCCGTTCTGTTTCGTAACTAATATATTTGTTATTCGTTCATAGTTTTGCCTATGAATGTTTCTCTTGTTTAGAGCCCTCTGGTCTGTGGACTTAATGCACTCTCAGTATTATGGACTTACTCTCTAAATGTAAACGAGTGGAAAGTTCACTCTCAAAAAGAGTGAAATGCTTGTAACCACTCTAAAATGAGTGGGTTGTACTTAAAAAGAGCAATTTTCCACTCAAAAAGAGTGAAAATCACTCCAAAAAGAGTGGATTTCCACTCGTTTGAGGAGTTAAACGAGGGCCAACACCTTTTGAGGAGTTAAACGAGGGACAACACGAAAACGAGTGGAATTCACTCTTAAGTACAAACCACTCATTTTGGAGTGGTTACAAGAGTTTCACTCTTTTGGGAGTGAAATTTTCACTCGTTTACATTAAGAGAGTAAATAGAGAAGAAGACACTGAACTTCCATACGTAAATGTTTGTTGTTAAACGTATGACGCCAAATTATTTTGATGTTTTTTTCTCATTTGATGCACTATATGAGGGAGGTGTGATAAATTTGAAAATTAATATTTTATTTTTTTTCTCGGTCCTAAAATATTCGGAGGGTACCATGTCAAGGAAGGCAGAAAATTAAAATCGGTTTATAACTCCCTGTACATGGGGTCTGATCTCCTCCCCATAGGGCGTATGCAAAATGCAGAAAATAAATACAAATGAATTCTACTTTGCATAATGTATATGGTCAAAATGTGTTTGAACCAACCTAAAATAAAACAACCATAGCGTTTGAAAAGGATTTGGACAGCATTTTGGACGCTACGGCCAATGTTTAGCCCTGAAGGCTATTTCTTAGATACATTGGCCAAATGTAGCCTTTAGGGGCTAAAAATGCCAGAATGTGCATATTTGCTGTTCAAAATATTTTCAAATGTTTTGGTGGTTCAGAATAAAAAAATGTTTTTTTTATTAAAAAGGTACAACAAGTATTATGAAAGCACATAGACGAGGGATGTGAGCACAACGAGTGTCCAGTATTCTGGACAGACATATTGAATGTTATATTATTGCGAGCGTAGCGCGAAAGATCCAGGTTTTTCCCGTGATAAATGCCATGAAACCTGGGTTTTACATAGTTATAAAGAGAAAATACATTTCCAATCTCACTTAAAAACTTTAAATCTTTGTTTTGCAACATAGCGGGGAAAATCCAATCGATCTATAGTAGCTTGCTTTCCTAATGATCCCTAACAGCACCCTTGCATTATTCTAAATATAGCACTAGGGGATTCCATTTTTTCTTGCATAATAAGCGAGGATCTTTCTCTCTAGGATCTTCTCAATGTAACATACAGAAAATAAAATAATATTTTGTATCATTAAAATGGAGGCTACTCCTTAACCCCTGTCTACCGGGGGGGGGGGGGGGGGGTTGGTTGTACTACCCCCTAGTGAAACTTCGCTCCGTGCTCTCAAATGCAAATATTTCGCTAAAAGCTTCTAGGTAGTCGCTCTCATCCTTTCCGGTCATTTTAGAGAAAAAAATGTGAGTAGGCACCTTCCCGGGGGAAGGGTATGCCGT
This sequence comes from Ophioderma brevispina, assembly GCA_023653785.1. NCBI lineage: Eukaryota > Metazoa > Echinodermata > Ophiuroidea > Amphilepidida > Ophiodermatidae > Ophioderma > Ophioderma brevispina. The sequence goes on from JAMKCH010012739.1 coordinate 25,978, forward strand.
CAACAGTCGAAGGGTGGGGGGGGGGTGGTGCTACCCAAGATATTTTATGGTGATTTTTGAAAATATTATGCACAGTCAATGGGCTCTATAACTCTATGCGTTTTTTTTTTTTAAATTTGGGTAAAACTACCAATTGCCCTCATTTAGACTGAAAAGCGCATGAAATCCGATATTCCCAACATTTTGCGCAAAATTGGGATTTTCGCCTATTTTGCGTGGAAAATGCCAGTTTGTCGACTCGCGGACTTGATGACGTCATTGTGACGCCATACTAGATGTGGCACTTCTTTTGGTATCAATGGAAAAGAGGACATAGCGGATCCACTGGTATCAAAATCATAAGCATCGTGTGCTTTATAACGAATTCCTCGAGGGGAACCACCCCCTGGTAAACCGTGTTACAAAAACTTGGTACGACGATGGTTACAGCTCAAGTACGAGAGTATAAACACATCTTTACTTTATTTCGGTTTACTACTTCATTAAGGGATGTCATCTGTTCAACGCTCATGGAAAAATCCAGTTTGACATGAGAGGAAAACGTAAAGGGCACACAGATATAGGGTATTTGGATTGGATATTACTCATTGGGGTATATCTCGCGTAATATCATGCAATAAGCCATAGTTGTTTAAAACACGAGATATCCTTCTGCGAAGTTGGATTGTCTGTTGTTTAAGCTTACGCTGCTATTTTATGAGTTTCTACATAGATTTTAAAGGCTGACTCAGAGATTTCAAAATATATTTGTTGGTGTCATAATTAAAAATAGTCAACTAGACCTAAAGATAGTACCTAAATGAACAATTCGAAAGTTTTGGAGATGAATCCGATCTTTCGTTTTGATGCATAAACATTTATGTACAGTATTACGTGCCATAGGCTACCGTGTAAAAAAATTCCGGATCCGGAATTTGATAACAAAATGGTTGATTTTTTTTATGAGGTTCGATTTGAGCTTAGCTATTTCACACAGTGACCTAGTACTTGGACAAGCATGATGTATATGCAAAAAACACGATTTCCTTGTGAAAATAGGCGCCCTCATCTGGAAATTTCTAAATCAGCCTTTACAGCAACTTTCCTAACAGTATACAGAAATATCCTCCTATAACAACTTTATGAGTTCTATCTAGATTTTTAAAACTAATTTCCTAACCGTATATAGTATCACAGTGCCGGATTTAAGGAAAGGGCCCTGCAGCAGCTTAAGGTGGGGACCCTTTAGTATCTGATAGAGGCAATAATCTCAGTTTAGTGCGACTGGATGGTGTCTGAAGGGGGCCCTGAGAGCAATCTTTTAGGGGCCCTTTCAGCAGTTGCTGACACTACTGACTCTTAACCGCCACTGTATATGTATTCTAACATTATTCTGCCCTAGAACAACAAAGGAACGTTCTCGGATAAAAGAAAAAAAAGACAGAAAAATATAATAGTATAAGAGTAGTATAATAAAATACTAAACAAAAAATAATCATAATAAATAGAAAACACTTCACACTTTGTGATTTCATAAGCAGATCAATAGCCAATAATAAAACCCCTTTTTGATAATAACAGACGATAATGGAAACAATACTACAGTAGTAATAACAGGAGTCGTGACTTTATCCCCTAAAATGATAGTCAGGCGTGATTTCGAATATCGTTATTAATGTAATATACGGGGAAAAGAAGATGATTCTAGATAATCGCGAATGATTATAGAATGGCTAAAGTCACCAGCGGCTGAAATACAGATCTTTATGAGTATAAGATTACACGACATAGTCGTTATTAGATGCCTGTTGCTTACACGGTCCAAGTTCATGGTCATTGCAACGCTCTAAGATGCATGGTTCTCATCGGTTATCTGAGCATTAGCAAACCACGAGTAATTATTAAGCCAACTGATGGACTCAGCGATTTAATTACTCACGATTAATTGCACCCAATGTGAAGTATTGCGAAAAGTTCACCACTACGACTGTATTACTGTATCAAAATTCATTACGCGTTGTTTGCCTATTAAATTGCAAAATAT
>JAMKCH010012740.1:0-26803 GCA_023653785.1 Ophioderma brevispina
TTGCTGGCAACCAGGTACAATTGATGAAACCCTGGATTGGTTTTAGGACTAAAGAGCAAGAGCAAAGAGAAAACGCCTTGTACGAATGAGCCAGGCCTGCTGACTGCGACATGAAGACAAATATTGGGTTTTATGAAATTAGACAGGGAACTGCATTAGTTGTATAATAAGGCCAAGGAATCAGCCTAAGAAGAAGAAACCAAAGAAGAGCAAGAAGAAGTCCAACGAGACGGAGACGGCAGAAGAAGACAGAAACAGGAGTGAAGGAGAAGAAAGACGGACAAGAAAGGTGGGGGGAATTAGAAAAGATTTTCTTTGTTTGGTGTGAATTAAAGCAATAACGGAACATTTTTTTTTAAAAAAAAAAAAAAAAAAAAAACCCCCAATTTTCCAAAATAAATTTTGAGATGTTTGTGCATTGGTTAATTGTCTAGTAAACTTATACCTGTGAATGGTAAAGCTCAAACTTGTAGAGTATCGAAAAAAAAAGGAATCTTTGCAATTAGGATAAGATCGGATCCCGATAATAAATTCGTGGTTGCTGGAGGCAACGCCCATCCAACATGAAATAGCTAGGAAAAGTGCTAGACATGGTTATGCTCATCCTTAGTTGTTTCTGTGGTTCAGGCAAAAGTCATGTTAAAGAAAGAAATCATTTTTGTGAGGTGGCATTTTTCACAGGCCGAACGAAATTTATGGTTTTGAACTATTAATGGAGGATCCAATTCTTAATTACAAACTCACTTTTTTATGAAACAAATAAGCACTTTGAGCATTACCATTCGAAGGCGTAGTTTACTAGACAAATTACCACACAACACGCAAAAATTGGGAGGGAAATTGGGGCGCGGGTTCATTAAAATGTGCTATTATTACTTTAACTCTAATCGAGCAGCAGTATTAATTAACCACTAAGCTTTTGGTGCTAGACCCTTTCCCCCTAATGGCATATCCTGGACTGAAGTGGGCACCTATCAAGTTTTTCATGGTCACTTGGGCCACGTCTCAAGACCAGGTTTTTTAAGGCCTCGTTTGGACGTACTGAACTCTAAAAAATGAGATGAAAGGAGGCATTGCGCTGTCCTTGAAACAAGCCACGGACGTGACCATAACAAAATCTTATAAACCCCCGCACTAAGCCAGGATGCGGCAATTACGGAAAAGGGTGTATACTTCAGCATAATCACATTATACCCTTTGTACATAACCTGTATCATGATCTTTATCGAAGGGTATAATGTAACTATGCCTTGATCGGTACCCATTCTATCATGTTCTCTACTTGATATATGAGCCTGGCACTTGCATACACTCACCACCAAGTGTGGTGGGAAACAAACTTGAAGTTTTTTTTGTTTTTAAGAGCAATGATGCATATTGCATTACTGTGCTCTAATATTGACGGTTACCATTAACTTTTAGGATGACAATGAGAAAAAAATATGGCCTTTCATATGATATCAAAGTTGATAATACTGCAGGCAAGTCAGGAGGGTCCCAAAGATGGTAGGAGCAAGTACTTTAAAGAACTGATAAACAATAGCATTGCGTAGTACATTTCAATAGATACATTGAACATGGGTGGCGTATTGAACATGGGTGGCGTTAATGTGTGCTAGAAGGCTTGAATGCCCAGACCAACAGGAAACAAATATTTGCTGCTGATGAAGTTGGAATCAAAGTGTAGCAGCAGGAGGGACATAGTTTTGTCAACCGTGAGAAAGGCAATTTCCCTTGCAATACATGGGGCTGTCTATGCAAATCCTGTTCTTGTATGAGAGGGAGAACGGGATAATATGCCATTTGAAGAGTATAAGGTTGCAGCCAGTAACAATTATGTATGTAGGTAGATGAGCAAGGCAACCCTGGAAATGATTTTATCCGTCTTATCTGCATTCAAGGGTTTCAGACACCAGAATCAATTGTGAGACGCGCTCGACCCAACTCCCATGTTGCATTGAATATCACAGCTTTGATGCTACTTAAGATATTTCTTGGATCCAGCACAATTTCTATTTGTTTAAAGAAAGGGTGAAATACCTCAAAACTCCTCAACACAATGTCTAGATTTGTAGCTTCCATTACCAAATATACTAGCCAAAAATTACAAAAACCTGTGTATACTTAGTGAATGTATTCATAAGTTGACTAAAAAGTTCTGTGCAGACACTCTTCAAGTAGGGTAGCAAGCAGGCCTTTTTGTTTCTTTTTTAAGTTACCTAAAAATATATATTTTCTTTTAATTCCAATTTTTTTTACTGTTTCATTCATCTGTAATAAAACTTAGTGTCATTTTTTGATTTACATGCAGCCAATTTGTTGACCGATGTATTAAGGAACTTTGGAGGGGACAAATTTTTGGTTGTCCATGAGATTTACCGAAACCTATGGGGGGAAAGAGAGATTATAGAAATAGATAGATACAAATCAACTGTTACGAGAAAAGACACATGGTGGCTATATCACTTGTTGAAGGAGGGGAGTGTGCCTAGCGGTTAGGGTGCTCTGCCTATGGTGCAAATTTTACCCATCAAAATTCCCGGGTTCGAATCCGGTGGGGTCGTGGTCACTTGCTGTGGATTTATTCGGGGGGGTTACCATCAATCTGGATGTGATCTGTATACCAGCTATTTGATTAAATACAGAAAGAAAACCACTCTCTCCATGGTTCCCTTGGAATTGGGCAAATGGATCATGGAAAGATCCGTCTTTCGGACGGGGACGTTAAGACGTCGGTCCCGTGTACAGAGAGTCACAATGTACATGTACATCGCAAGTTCAGTGTCGAATAAGAGTAGGGTGAAAAAACCCTTGACTGTTCCCAATCCGCAACCAGCCTCAAAGCGGGGGCCATGTTAGGAGCGTCCGTAACACTCATTGAATTAAATCCTGACACCACACAAGCCATAACAATGACTGTGGATACGCTAAAGAAGAAGACCTTGTTTGAAAAAAAACGTCGTAATCATTATGTCAACTAATTTCATATAATGAATTACAGAGGAACAAGACACAGAAGAAGAAGAACAGATAAAACAATGAGAGGATGTACCTCCAGGTGATGAAGCACCAAGGAGGTGATGTGATGATGGGTACCAACAGAGGAGACGACTTCTGAACTAAAGAGGAGCACCATCAGAAGAACAGAAAGAGAGGAAGAGTATTACAACTAGTATGTTGGCTGAATTTATCATTATTTTCATAATTCTATATCGTCGGCCCGACGGTCACGTACTGACCTATTGAAAATAAGCATTTCGAGAAAAATGGCTTTGAAGCATTTTGTGAATTTTATGTTGTTCCATACTGTTAATAAAACATTTTCTAAATAAAATCTATGGAAAATATCACAAAAAAGAAGTGAAAATTCCAAATATACTCAAGTAATAAACAAGTAATTGGTGTAGATATGCAGAAAACCAGGAATGGTTAAATAAAATACGTCATATGTGAAAACCCAACAGAATTGCAATTCAACGTGTAAAAATACAAATACCTTGCGCAAAAATGTCATGTGACACGTTTGCACAACTCCGTAAACTATGTGAAACAGCGGAAATACTCAAAATGAAGAACGAGTGCTATGGGCCTGCGCAGAAAAGATTTTTGACAAATACATGTGATCGGACAATTAATGTTTTGCAATAACGGTCATAATTAATATTTTACTAATTAAGTTACTTTGAGGTTGAATTAGGGGAATTTGCAGAGTAGTACAAAAAAGTAGTACAAAAAAACGTATTTGCCAAATTTCTCCAAGTAGTCCAAATGTTGAATATGTCGCTATGTGACGCGGCCTGACGATATGGGACCATTTTTGGGTCGTCTGCACAAGAGGGAATATGGGATGGATTGCTTTTGGTAATGTGTCTGTATGTGGTAACAATTTTGCTAACCCTAAACATAATGCCCACTGTTTACACATAAATGCACAAATTTCACGGCATTGAATGAAGGTCCTTGGTCTAGTGCTCCACAAGTTACCCCTTTCAAGAGTGGGGCACAGGCATGTAGAGGGTCGTAGAAGTAGAGGCACAAAAAAGTTCAGAATTACAAAATTGCATGGTGTGTCAACATTGTTGTCGTCAATTTTGTGACATGGATACAATACGTCGCAATGAGTTGATCACCTCATGTGACCTTTGTACCCATTTAAAATTGCGAGGGCAGACGAATCATGATTCTAGCACATTCAGTTTTTTTCATTGTTCCACTTGAAATACTTGGGCGCGGTGATCACTGTAACAAGTTGAAGGGGAGCCTTTTGGGTGTGTACCTTCACAAATTTTCCCTTCATGGTTGATGACGGTTCAGGCCAATGCACAGCTGCTATGTCACTGTGAGGTGAAAAACCACTTGCAAGCTCGTGCCGGGAATCCTAGAAATGGCGGTATGGTTTACAGTTGCATATTTGCTCAAACAATTGTCAATCACAATATTTTATCGTATGCTCTGGACCTTGCCCGATGCACTTTCCGTACTTCCTTACGACTGGAAGTTTGATTCCACTTGAATAGCACCCGACTGTGCAATGCGATGTATAAACTCGAAAAGGGCTTATTGACTCATCTTGTATGCATTGACTGATGGGAACATTCATGATGGGTACAATGGTAAATATGTTGAAACGCTACCATTTCACCTTATACATGCCATCTTTGTGCGCACGCGTAAAATCGCCATCGCTTTAAGGCGGCGTGAGCGATTTGCTCATTGGGACCAACAAATCTCGCGCTGACGTACTGTACAGAAGTAGAGGGACAAGGCAGGTTCAAACATGATTTTGAAATGTACCATTATTTCACAGACGCCCACAATCTCATGCATAGTAATACTAAGGTCAGAGGTATCGTTTGCTGTTTACAATTTAGCTGGGAACTGGTGAAATTTGTTCTTTAAGGCAAACATGTTAAAAACTGAAATAATTCAAACCAGGTTAGCGTTGTCTAGAGGTCATATCATGTGATGCGATCTGGGAAAAAACTGCCACATGGTGAAAAATTTATTACTTTGAGGGGCGTTTTGAATGTCATTGCAAGTTGGAAATATAAGTTTTATACTTTTTACTTCTTCTATGATACACCTATCAAAAGTTCTGGCCTTATACAATTTGACAAAAAAGAAAGTAACAACCAAAACAGATTTAAGGTATTTTTCTTTATTTCTCAAAACTGTCATGTGCGACATGTGGCGGGGTTTTCCAGATCACATCACATATTTAGAGAATAAAAGATGATTTTTGTTAACCATCATTCATTGAATTGATGGTTATTGCTACTTCGAGAGCGGCGTGTTTTTTAATATGTCGGCTCTATTTTCTCTACTAGTCGGGCGTTCTATTTGCATTTCTGACCAAAAAGCTGCCTGTGGGAGTCGGACACATGGGGATCTCGTGTTGGTCTTGATTTTTTAGATTTATTGACGGGATCAGTTTGAGTACTTTTTGTATCTGTTGTCAAGTTTTGGGCACCATTTGATGCCGCGCTTGTCGTCTTCTTACTGAATACTATTGTTTATTTGTGCACCTAATTACCGGTTTTCTAGGGATGCTCGTGCGAATATAAATGGTAATCATGTTACCATATCTACCAAGGGCGTACCAGGGGACTGAGTCAACACAAGTGCGGTTCATTTGGACTTGAGTAGATTTAGTATAAACAAACCCTGATGAAGGCGCTCGACTACATGAATATAGAGATGACCCAAAAGAGTTGTTTTACTTGAGATCACATTTGAGTTATGTTAATAACTCAGGGTATTTTGCAACCAAGTCTCAAAGAATTTTCAGCAAGTACAATTTGCCTACTTTAAGTGAAGTCCAAACCTTCAAAAATATTAAGTCCGTATCTCAGTCAATTTGGTATCGTGGTATCGCTTTGCAGAAAGCAAGCCTTTTTTTCCATTTAGGGGCATTTATACTGACTAGCATAGTGTTTACGTGGTATAGGATGGATGAAAAGCTTGGGTTGTTGGTGTTGGTTTGCGACGGCAAGTTTAGAATTTTGGTTTATGTATATTTGTTATATTTTTGGAGGTGTTTGAGACAATTTTGTGTGCACCTGAAAAGAACTTTATCTGTTGTCATTATTAGTTCTGTTGCTGTTTTCGAGACAATGGACAATAATAATCAACATATACGACAATGTATACCTGGCCTAGCGTGGCTGTTCCTCTCAACATGTTCCACTATTTGACCGTTTTAAGGCACCTTGGAACTGTCAAGCCAGTTCGTGAATTTATAAGTGGTCCTTGAAAGTTGAAATCACTTTAATATATAGGTTTTCTCGATATAAATAGCGATCCTATATGATAAACAAAAGAGGGTAATCACTTGCGACAGCTGGGCATACTTCTGATATTTTTAATAAGCCTTACACTGGGATACTATATTCTATTGCTAGCTGGGACGACAAACACGCTTGCTTTACTTTTGACGAGTTTTAGATATTACTGTTGGTCGACGGTGCTCACCCTAAATGATTGGCCTAACATCCGACTTTTACCTTTTAATATTCCGCTTTGTTGAACGCCTAAAATGTTTAAGGAGAATAAGTGGTGGTAAGCAGATCAATACTAAGTGTAAATCTTTGGAACACATCTGGCCAGAATTCATTACATTTTGACTAGAATATCCTAAAAATCGTTCAACAAGAGTCAGAGAAATTTTGTCAATAATAATCCTCTATTTTTTGATCGTGGATATTTCCTCAAGTGGCCTGAAACATACATAAAATTAATAAGAATTCTTTTTTGAAACCGTAAGACCCGACAATTCTCTCTGCTAAACCAGTTGTCATGACCCCTCTGATATCCTTATTACGTGTGCCACCAAGCGTCAATGTATTGCTGTAAAAGGACTCCATATACGTATCTAGCTTGCTGCATTACAGAGCATTTGTAAGGCATTGCCGTGGGAACCTTTAGTGTGAATGTAACTGTTTTGTGTACATTTGCCGATTACATTTCACAACATAGATCAAAGAACACTGACCCAATTCTCATATTGAGTATACATGGAGTGGCCGCTAATGACCCTATATGGCCTTTGACCCATTTTGTCAATCTACTATAAAACACTTCTGAAACTACAATGCTATGACAAACTAAGGAACCACTGGTCTAGGACTTACTGGTATGCGCAGAGAATGACCTATTATGACCCATGTGCCCTTTTTAACCTCTAATGGCCCTATGTGACCTTTGACCCCATATGGGGGTCAAAATCTATATACTAAAAAAAATCACTTTTGCGTGCTTGTGGTTTTGTTCGGCTATGCTTTTCGCCGTCCTTTAACATACGGATATATGAATTTTGGTGTGGTGGTAGAGCTCCGACGTACGAGGTTTTGGTGGTCACTATTTGGAGGGTTTCATTTTGGGGTCAAAAGGTCTTCAGAGTCCATGAAAATGATGGTGTTGTTGACATAAAACGTATAACAATTAAGAAAATAAGTAACACATTGTTAGGCAAAAAGATAAGTCTTTACAAAGTGAATTAAAGACACAGGATTATTAATTCTACAAAGTCTGTTCAAATGGGTTCTGACTAGTGCTGTGACGTGTAAACGTTAGAAAATTTTCATTCTACACGTTTACACATCAGCAAACCTATACTAACTTTTTTTCAGTTTTACAAAATTAACTTTAAAAAATTTCACCAAAATTACTCCAGCCGGCATTGAAAATTAAATTTAAATTCCAATGAATTCTCCTAGAAATGGTTTCCGCTTTTACGGAAACAGGAAATCCCCCTTTACCAGTTCTTGTACTTGATGGAGCCGACTTCGGCAATAACACGGCCCAATTACGCGGTGCTTCATTTACAGAGGGATCTATATTAACCCGATCTCCAAAAAAGGTAAAATGGCAGCTCCCGCAGTTGATTCGTCGTTTGGGATCTTTGGATATTCAACTGGCTGTTATTTTGGATTAAAACATAACTAAGGTAAGTCACAAACAACATTTTATGGTTGAAGATGATATTTATGATCGATGCCAAAGCCGGGTAACCTGATTACGGATGATTTATGGTGCAAGAATTGCATTTCCGTGAATTGCCAATTCGGCAGTCGTTAACTTGTTATAAACGAACGGAAATACAGATCCGTGGAGTGTAAACGGATAGGAATGAAACGGTTATCCCAGCTTATTTCTGACATCCGTTTTTTTCTCCCGCTTTCCGGATGTACCAGCACAGCAATATTTTTCAATTAAGTACTCATTTAACTGCTATAGGCGATGGCCTGTGTATTAAACGTTAACAATTAACCTCCAGTGTGCAAAGGGAATAGGCTACAAGATATAACGCGTTATGATTTGCTGTTTGCCTTTTGGTCCCCCGCCAACTTTATTTGGCAAAGGGGGACTATCGAAATGCCCTGCGTCCTGTGTGTGTGCGGGTGTGTGTGTGGCGGTGTGTGCGTCCCAAGCATAGCTCCTGGATCTAAGCAAGTGTGGGTGTCCGTCTTCACAACATAGATGCATCTCAAGTATGCGTCTGCTGGGAGTAAGTTGGTCAATGTGACATAGGTCAAAGGTCAATGTGGTTAAAAAATATAGGGTCAAATTTGGTCACAATAGGCTTATTGTTATAAAGCCTTGTAACACGATATCTTTTGATCTAAGCAAGTATGAATGTCAATCTTCGCACCATAGATGTCACGGGAGCAAGGCAAGTAGACAGTTGTGATGGTTCTTAGTGGGTCATGTGGCATAGGTCAAAGGTCAAATGTGAGGTCAAAATAGGGTCAATTTTGTCAACATAGAGATCTAAGCCTTGTAAACACGATATCTTTTATCTAAGCAAGTAATGGTGCCCATCTTCGCACCAGAATGTCACCCAGTAGACTGTGGATGAGTTCGGAGGTGGCATGTGCATGGGTCAAAGTCAAATGCGTCAAAATGTGAATAAATTGCTTTAACCCTTGGCAATTGTGGTAGGATGATGAAACTTGGTGGTGTGGTCAACAATTCAGTGCCGAAAAATTGAAGGGTCATTTGAAGGTCATGTCGGTTCATTCAAGGGTCAAAACCCACTAAGTAGGTGGTATGAGATGGTGAATGTGACACTTGGTGGGTGTGTCACATTCAGTGCCAAAAATTTTGATGGTCATTTCAAGGTCATGTGGAGTCAGCCCAAGAGTCAAAACCATACACATGGTAGTATGGTCATGAAAACTGATAGGTTTAGTACGCATCATTGCTGAAAATTGAAGGTCATTTCAAGGGGTGGGGGGTGGTATTCAAGGTCAACTAACTCAACATGCAGTAGGTCATAAAACTTTGTGGATGTGGTCACATTTCTAAACGCAAATTGTGAAGGTCATTTCAAGGTCAAGTAGGGTCATCTAAGGTCAATAACTACAAATAGTTGTATGTCACATGTAGTGCACATATTTTATCCATCAAATTGCAAACTGCATGGCGCAGCCTCAGTGGTTTGAGAACCACTTATTTCCATCACCTTCTCCCTGTGATCTTAAAATTATATTTCCTCCATTTCCTATCGCGACGGGCGGGGGACCTTTTTGGTTCGAGAACCGCCGTGTGAATCTGCCCATCATTGCTATAATGCAAAGTGTTTAAGTTAAAATTATTTTAGTGCCCGTTGTGGACTTTGTTCCCACTGACAGTTCCCTAAACGGGGGTGTAGACGGCGGGAGCCCTTGTCAATTTGTTTCGGGAAAGCTTTATTTTAAGAGGCTCTATTCATGATGCGTTATTCTGTTTGTAGAGGTTCCGTTTTCAAGTTATGAGCCTTTAAAGTTGACTTTTATTCGACCATGTTTCATTTCAATATTTGTTTTTTTAAATCTGGACTTGGTTCTCTTGACAGATCCTTAAAAGGGGGCTGTCAGACGGCGGAGCCCTGTCCAATTTTTTTGGGGAAAAGCTTATTTTAAAGAGCTCTATTCATGATGCAGTTCAAACTATGTAGGGGGCTCCGTTTTCAAGTTACGAAACCTTTTCAAGTTGACCTTTTATCTTCAACCTTCATGTGCATCTAAAAAAAAAGCCAAAGGACTAAGTTCCTGTGACAGTTCCTAATGTGAGCGTTTCAATTGATCTTTAAGACAGTATCCATGGCTGTATCCATCTTGAGGGAACCTAGGTATTACACTAAAAATGCTCACTTAAATTAAAAAAAAAAATCTCCATGATTTAATCAATCTCCCTGCTCCAAAATCTCAATGTTGGAAGCTCTGCAAAGGTCAGTCAGGGGTCGTTAGGGATAAACTTGCCGTGCTTTGACGTATGGATAGGAGGTTTTGGTATGGTGGTAGTTTTACCGTGAAGTTGTGTGGGAACATTTTCGAGGGGTCATTTTGGGGTTCAAAGGTCATCCAGGGGTCATTATGGAGTAACCTTGGCTGTGCTTTAATATATGGATAAGAGTTTTGTCGTTTATGGTGGTAGTTTTGTTGTACGAGTTTTGTGGTCAGTTTTCAGGAGGGGTCATTTTGGGGGTCGTCACAGGTCACAAAAATATAACGGTACACACACAAGGTCATAAGGGTCATTCAAGGTCCCAAGGAGGTCAAAGGGTAAATAGGTAAACTTTAGTATCCAGACGAAAACTTGGAAGGTGGGGCGATTGTTGATGATGAAAATTTTATAGCTCATGACAAGGGACATCAGGGGGTCGTTTCAAGGTCAAATGACCCGCAAAACCAGAGGGTCATTCAATCCAGGTGATCGCCAAACACACAGGTGATTGCAAATCCAAGGACCGCCTAGTAAAATAATAGTAAAGAAACCAACGGTCAAAACTCTTTATGGTATGAACGAAGGCCCTCTTATGGCCCATATCCCTTTGACCTCAATGACCCCTACATGACTTCATGACCTTTGACCCCAAACATATCAAAACCATCTTCCAAGTTAAGTTGTATAGCCACCAAACTTCCTCAAGATAACCACTGGCCAAGACCCATGGGCTATATGTCCAATTGACCTTAATGACCACATGGGACCTATGACCCACAACTATGCAGTCCCTAACCATCCCATTGATGGTTACTTGCATCATTGATGCACTCGTTTTTTTTTAATTTTTTAGGTTTTTTCTTTTTTTAAATTAATATTAATTTCCTTGTTTATATTTTATTTCTTCCGCATGGCTACAATTTTGTTACATCATTCTTTTTAATTCTTTAAAAAAAGAAAAAACCTAAAAAATTAAAATGTTTCAATCCAAGGAACCATGTCAGCGTGTAGATCATCACGCTTCGTAAATTGCATTTGCAAAACAAAAGCGACATGAACCCCATTTGCGTGTGTCATAATTAGACTTGCACCACCGCGTAATTGCTGCATGCATTATCCATCTATTACCCGTAAGGGATGGTGGAGCTTTTGACCTCAACCAATCCAATCAAATTCCTTGTTAACATGATAAACCACACCCCCTTAATAGAATTCAGTTTTATACCCTTCCCATCCAGATGGATATGACACATGAATACATTTTTTCCTCATGTAACTATTAACAAAGTAACTCTTTTGTTATTTTCTACAAAATTGACCGGTGTCTTCACAATTGTTAATCCCTCCAGGAGACAAGATAAAGCATCAAAGAAAGATGTGAGGCTCACCAACAAGAGGACTACGTCATAAACTCAAGAAGAGGCCCATCAGAATAAAAGAAAGAAGAGGAAAAAAGTAAAAAATTAAAAAAAAAAAAAAAAAAACATACTTAAAAAAAATACCCATATGGAACTTCATAAGCTTTTATTGTGTTGACGTTGGAATAGCGGTTACTGTTGCCATTAACACACCTCTACCTTTCCGAGATATTTTGAGATGGTCAGTCAATAATGGATTGAATACTTATGGTGCTTCTATTTAAGCATTTTTTCGGAATGTGGGGAAAAATGGAGTTGCACACCCTTCCAAAGGTAAATAACAATGATAACATTTAGAATGTACTTTGCAAAATAGTTAAGGTGGCCGAGATGAGAAAACCGTAAAATCAAGGAAATGAAAAAAGAAAACTAAAGTAAACATTTCAAGAAGAAAGCTTAAACACTTTGAGCACTAAATGTTATTGGAAGAGTATTTTACAGTTTGGATGTACCCATCAAAATGGCCTGTCATTCCCAGGGCACATCTAATAAGCTTTAGGATCCAAAGATTCAGACCTTTGCCAAACTAAAAGTAGTAAAGGATCTCCATGAGGTGCATCAGTACCGGACAAACTTGGCACAGCTGTTTGAACCCCATGCAATGGTCTCTTTTTATTTTTAGAGCAATTTTAAGCAACTGGCGACACAATTTTACAACTGATTTAAGTAGGGACACTTCAAAGCTATTACCTATGCAAAAATCAAAAATCCATTTCGGAATCTTGCACATATAAGCCTACAAGGTCACAATTTGTATGTTATAGCGCCCGCTATATGCCTATTTTCCCAAGAAGACGTGTAAAACTAGATTTTTTAAAAATCACACTTTGCCCCCGCAAGGAAATTTTCATCAAATTTCACAGATGTAGTTAGTGGCATCAATATTACAAATTAGGTGTCAAAAGTGTGTCGCCATTGATATTTTTTGGTTTTATTCTATTCTCGTTTTTTGGCATAATAAATGAGAACAATCCAACAGCTTGTTTGGAATATTGGAGACAGAGTTGGTGACCACACACTTGGTGTTTTGATTAGATGAAATCTGGTGCTCTTTTGTTGTTATGACCGCCACTTTTTTGGCTGCTCCAACCTTTCCAATGGATGGCCTTATTATTTGCATTGTTTATCAAAGTTTTTAACCCCATGTTTGAGAATCATATGAATTTAAAATCAAAGTTTGGTACTCGTATAAATTTAAATAAAGTTTGGTACAACATCATAATTGAAAATGCTGCTTTGTGTTTTTCTTATCTTGCAGAAGCATAGTGATTTAAGCGCCCGACTGAGGAAGAAACAATGGGTGAAAAAACAAAGCAAAGACGCTGAAATAAAATCTTCAAGAGAGCAAACCCACCACAGATAGGCCAATCAGAAAGTAGTCAACCAAACTGACCAATCAGATGACACCACGTCTGACCACAACAAAAACAAATACAACATACCCAGGGGAGCTATGAAATGGCTCTATCTTAGGATTTATAAATTTTAAAATTTTTGTTTGTTGTTGAACCAGAGCAATTTGTTATGGATTTGTGGGGCTTCGACTCTTAGACAGTTATGCAATCCAATCGGAGAACACGATATAATTACCAACTTTATTTTAGATTTTCTGGCAGAGACTGTGCCACAAATCCATTCCAAGTACTGTGATATTATTATGTTTTTGTGTTCCCGTTTTCAAACTTCCAAGAAATGTTCGCCAGGAAGGAAGACGATCAACTATTTAAAACTTTGAAATGCCTATATATTATTATTGTTTGTATTTTGTAAAAGTTCCTTTTGAACATTCACTGATGTAAAATTAGTTGGAAGAGAAGCGAACTTTGACAAAGAGATAATGCTACCTGCGTTTACCCTTGAGACAAAATTGGTTGAAGACAAATAATAGAGTTGTGGTGTTTTTTAAATAACACAACATCGATGCAAATTAATATTTAGTCGTGAGGAAGGATAACTAGCGCATATGCGACCCACTCCTACAAACCCGGAACAATCCCACTGCACCAAACCCACCTTACTGCCAACAAGGTTGATGATTATTTAGTTTCCGTGTACGCACACTCGTATGTATCGGCGTAATGAATATTGGTCAATATGCGGCACATGACCATGTATACACAAAACTTTTATGCATGGCTGTGCCATGACAAACGCCGAAAGTGGGAAAATCATGCAATTTAAGACTGATTTGATATGTAATGATTTAATATTGTAAGTAATAGTTGTAAAAGTACGATATTCATGAACAGGGTTTACTTCCATAGTAACATGTTGGGTATGAACGGTGTTTATGCCCGCCCTCAGTCAAACCTCGGGCATACACTTGTTTAATACCAAAAATACTATGAATGAACCCTCATTATGAAGTTTTTTATAGAAATCAAGCAGTGGTTCAAAGGAACTTTCAAAGTGTTTTATTGCAAGAAGGTGCCCCATCTGCATAAGCCCGCCCCTGCCATTTGGCATTTTGTGTTCTTATTAAGTGTTATACCTGCCAAATCTAACTTGTGGCCAGCTATTGCATATGGGGCCTTTTTTGCCCTAAACCCCTAAAACCCATTTGTTATGCCACACTATTAACCCCTTGGTCGCTACCTGCATAAACTGGTCGGCTCTACCGGGGCGTAACAGTGGTCACTTGTCAGAGGGGCCAATTCCACTCCGGTTTTGAAGCAGATTTTTCCCCGGTTGGAGTGGGGTTCAAGGCAGATTTTCCGGTTTTGAGGTGAAAATTTCCCAGGGAGCAGGCAAAAGAGGGCTTATTTAACCTTGATTTTTAAGTCTTTTTTTCCTTTTTTCAGTTTTGTCTTTTTGAATATTTCTAATGCAGAAATGTTCCGTTTATAATCCTATTTTGATTGGTCATTTGGAAGTGGAATGTTCCATATCATGTATGAACAAATCAAATACTGAATAATGTTGGTACTTACAACGAGATTGAAGAAGCCTATTTTGTTGGTTCCTCAGAGTGCTATTCATGTTGTGGTTCTGTATGAGCCCATCAGAGCAGATTGTATCATAGGGTTGAGTCCGGTGTAATCATAGGTGGTGTCATATGCATGGGACAAGCTATTGTTTGTTTTGATATTTTTTTGTTCCGACTTAAAATCTATCACTTGATTGGTCAAATTAGTATATCCAAGGTTCGGTAAAAAGGCCCCCTCCCCCCCCCACCATCTGCAATAGCTGTCACATGTTATTTGGCTGGTATCACACTTAATAAAGAACACACTGACAACAAATGCAGCTCTTTGCAGATGGGGCCCGGCCTTGCTCTAAATCCTCGATATCCAAAGCACTAAGGTCTGCCCTTTCCATTGTGAGAGATGACTAGTTTACTGTGACTTGGTCTGGGCTTTGTAGGAGTGGGTCGCAGGTCACACACATAAACCATTCGTCTTGTAGAAACTTTGACTGGGAGAACAATAACATTAAGCTATCAATTAGGTAACACCCAAAGATTGATTATTCTATGAATTTGACTACAATCCTTGCCAAAAGTCTTGGAATGCTTCATGCTTTTCTTGATTCAATCAAGTGTGACACTTTATTATGCTTGAAAAGTTTGCAGCGAGATGACTGAAAGAAAACAGGACATGAAAGTTAGTTTACCATTCCCCTTTCCCCCATCAGACAATGCATTCTAACATACTGAACATTGACGTTTGACACATTTGTCAGGGGTCGTGAGGAAAGAAGTTGTTTTCAACACCCCAAATAAACTTAATTGTTCCAAGACTTTTGACGAGGATTGGCTGTTTTGATGGGGAATACTAGCAGTTCAAAACGTTATTGCATTGTCATAATCTCTTAAGGACATCATGTTACACATGTCTTACCAAAAGCTCGATAAAAGGGGGAGGTTGAGGGGGCTTCGGCACCACTGGGTTGCACGTAGAGGCAGTTTCACGCAAAAGCACACCGTGTTTGCCATGCCAATAAATTATTACTCAACTAGAGTGATCTGGCCTGGGTCAGCAAAACTCCTAACCATGATCGAACATGTATGTAAGCATTGAATGTATCATTGAACATGTATCAAGTTACTTCATGTGGACTGAGAACTCTCTACTTAACAAGCAATTTAGTCTATCTGTGTGTAGGTACGTAAACAGAATAAATGGAGTGTTGTAACACAACAAAAAATGTACAATCAAATCAAACTAAATGTTAGACATATATTTTATTTTGTTGCAAATGCATACAATTTTGTACCAGGGTAAAGGTTATAATATCATGAAATGCATTCAAATGTGAAATTCATTATATGCATTGGATTGAAGTACTTTTTTGTATGTATTTGTTCAGTTTTGTGTGGTGGTCATTTCAAGGTATAAAGACAAAAATTCCCAATTTATGTCTCTTGGCCAAGTTAGGTTGACTAGTAAGTCAGAATTGTTTGCCCTTCCCACCTGACATTTCACTAATAAAAATTATGCATTCCTTGAACCTTGCTGAAATGAGTCTCAGAAACCCATTAGCTCTTGTACAGCAGGACTAGAGCTGCTATGAGATAGCCTATTCACTGCTGTGTGAAAAGAGAAGTAAAGCCTTAGACAGGAAGTAACACCCAGAAACAAATAATTCCAAGGTCAATTTTCAGGTAAAATCTAACGATAAATACCATCTTAAAGGGATTAGCCGTACTAATGCAATAGAATCGAAAACTGTGGAAAAATGAATTTTTTAACTTAAAATCCAGGGATAATTGTGTACAATTCCATATAACTGTAAACTGCTTTAATGTAGAACACAAGCAAATAGTGAAAAAAAATGAAGTATTTTAGCAATTGCCATAAAACCGTCTCCCGCAATGGACATACATGATGGGCGTCTCAAAATCTGACAATAAACACTGATTGTGGGTTTACAACGAGTACAGAAATAAAAAAAGATCATGATTTTTGTGTGTGATGTCAAACTGTACAGATCAAGGTGCACAATATCAGTTTCAAATCTGGAATGTTCAGAGGGAAAGGCACTTAAACTCAATTCGGAATTTTGATACGCCGATACAAATTACAGAATCAATAAAAAGTACTGCCTTGTCTTTATCCACAGATAGCAAGCAACCATTGCAGGTTTTGTGTCGCAACAACAATCCCTGGCTAGTCCAAAATCCAAAAATATGAATTATATTTTTGGTTCGATGTTTCGGATCAGAAATCACTTCATTATCCCTTTAAGTCCCCTCATCCTCCCTCGTACAGGGCTCAAATTATCAACATTTCTAATTGTGCTCAATGCTTATGTCAGTTTCTGTGCCGTATTAATGGCGGAATACTGTACCAGTGATAATTTCCGCGCGTGTACTTTTTGCGCGTTTCGTAATTTTTAACATTTTTGGCTTGTTTTTACATTCGCTCTTTTCAGGGCTATCCTACATAGACCTACACCAAAAACATTTTCGCGAGTTTTTAATTTCGCGCTAGCTCAGAAGTGCGCGAAAATCGTGAAATTAATGTTACGCAAAAATTTCCACTTTTTTAACAGTAACCTATTTGAGATAGAACTGTTAATATATTATATCTCAATACTCTTTAGAATCTTTCCTGAAAATTTCCGCTTGGTACTTTTTTGCCAGGTTTGAGACCTTTATCTCTCTGACTCTGTCTAAGGATCGTTCTGCAAGGGACTGTCTTTAGGATCGACTTGCCCGATTGAACCTGTTTTTTTTTTAGAACAATAGAAACCTTTTCCAAACCATAATAACCGTGCAAAACCGATAACACCGTAGTTCTAGTTTTGAAACCGTCCCTGACAAAGCCTCAGGATGGCGAGTACCTAACGGACAAATGATCATCTTAAAAATGAGCACTGAACGGACCCGAGTAAAGTCCCACCGGTTTTTAACCTGAAATTAGCTTGAATTTTGGGGGTGGGATCTCCACCCTAACACGAAACACACGAGCATCAACATTTCAGCCTAGACTTATTCCAGATATTTTCAAGTGTCGAATGAGGTGTGTGATTAACAAAGGTCTGTAAATGAACTGAAGCATGAACTTAATTAATTTCCTAATTTTAAGAAAATCACAAGAAGATACTACCAAAACAGTAATGATTGTAACAAAAATTGCATGTAATCTGTTGTTTTCCAGCATAAAACTTATGGTGGGATTATAATAGGATTTCCTACTATTCTTCAGGTTCTTTAAAAACTGGAGGTGGGATTATAATCGAGTTTGGGACTATATTCGGGTCAGTACAGTACTTATCATTTTGAATAAAAGATAATTTTTTTCCCTGGTTAAAGGCATTTATTTAAAAAAAATCTTGGTGTGGATTTTAGCCAAAATAGTTTTAAGAAGTTAAAAAAATGGAAACAAGAAAATCCTTACAAAAAGAAATGATTGAAGGACTTTCAACTATTATTTTGCTTTTCTTGTTCCAACTTTTGTGATTGTAATACACAAAGAATGTTCTGTTCACCTTTCTTGAGATAACAATGATCTTCACCTGTCAAATTGTGTAAGAGCACCTGTGTTCAAACTTGTTAAGTGTAGTTGTGCAACATTCCTCACATTTTTGGTTTCTAGGCACAGCTGGGCTACATTGTGAAATGTATTGTTGAGTTGTGCCAATTGCACAGAGAAAGGTCGCGGTTTATGATGCAATAGAATGATTATGCCCACAATGCACACGTTTTTGCTGATATGTAGGACACTGTATGCTGGATTTTAATTGAAAAATGTTAATTCTTTCATGTCTTTAGATAATGCGACCGACTTGGGATTGCAAAGGGACAGTCCCATTTTTTCCACTACCAGAGTGGTGCCACATTAAAACAATGTTTTTGAGGATTTCTCAAGGTCTATATAAATCCCAGTTGAACCAAAGTTGAAAAAAGTCTAGCTGTAATGTTAAAACCAGTTACTCATAAACTCAGTTAACCTCTAAGAGCCATAAACCCAGTTAACCCTAAAGAGCTATCTCCCAATTGGCTACGAAGGCAGCAATTTTCAACAAAATTTTAATATTACTTTAACAGTGTAGAAATTAAGATTGCAAAATCTTCAATGCCGATTTTCTCAAAATGCATATTTTGCAAATACATCACTATAAGTTGCAGCCGATATGGTATTTAGTTCTTTCAAAAACAAACATTTTCTGTATACAAGCAGACGACATTGGGCAATTACTATTTTCCCAGCATGGCCTGTGCACATGAATGGTTCACTCGAACGAATATGAACCGGCGACCTTCCAATTCCGACTTGGAAAAAATGTTGAAAATAGTATAAACACTGAAATAAGAATATGTAAATAATAATTGTCATGACTCTGTTTCAGAGAATGGGTTAGTTAATAAGATGTTAAAGACAAAATTGAGATGAAATTTGATTCTTGTATGACAGGACCACAAGAAAGGTAATTACCTCCTATAGGGCAGCAATTCTTTATTCCCATAGGTTTGTAGTGGTTAGTAAGGTACACTGTTAAAAATGTTCAGTAAAATAACATTTTAACTGGCTGCTGGGACTCAACAATTAAAACAACACATTTTTACAGTTATTTACCAGTTTTGAGCCCCATTTATAGTTATTTGCATGTTTTGAGACCCGGCGGACAGTTAAAACGACGTTTTTTAAAGAACATTTTTAAAATTGTACTCATGCTCACTCCAGGGATTCTGAAAGTGAGCCTTAATGGGACCAAGTTTCATCAAAAATGTACCCTTAACATGACCTGTTTTCGGTGAAAATATACTCGTAACGGGGCACATTTCCAGTAAAATTATTCCCCTAGTTGGGTCTATTTTCAATACGTAAATAATAAATATACCTTCGAAAGAAGCAATGTAAGAAAATAACACTTGTGGTACTGTAAGAAAATAACACATCATTTCGCTGATATGTATATGTTCATTTTCCATTTTGTATCACGGAATAAGTGTGCACAATTTTAACTGAATTTGATACCCTAATGGGACTAGACGAATTTAATTTTGATCTGGACAGCAACAACAACGAGATGCATGGAATCAAAACTTGTACATCACTATTAGAAAAAAATAGTTTTGAGATTGTGTACAGGCTCAAAACTGCAATCTTTGGAATACAAGACCATAGGCTACCCATGCCATGCTGGCCTGCAATCCAAGCTGATGAAAGTTTTTCTTTTTGTAATACATAAACAGTAATTGCATTAACAATGATAACACTGTTTGTTGGTACACAATTATGTGGTACTTCTCAAGATCAGATTGTTTGTATATATTTCAATGTAAGTCCTCTCTTAAGTTAAAATAATTGTATATTATTTTCCCAGTTTTTGTGTCCGTCTGTCAAGAATTGGCAGAGGCACTAGGATTACTTTGGTTTATGTCTGGTGTGGTGTGTGTATCTGTGTGTGTTTCGGGGTCAAACATTTAACCCTTAGTATATGGTCCATGCCATAGGAGTTTTGTAAGGGCTACGGTGATGTACCTTGGTGGCAAGGGAGGGGGTTGGGTGACATGTTTGTGACCTCATGTGACCTTGGTGAACCAATGTGAACCTTTGGTCGGTCAAAATTTAACCCTTCATATATTGCATGCCGTGTGAGGGCCGTAAGGGCTACGATGAATGTAACTTGATGAAAAGGAAGGGGCGTGATGGTGACATGATTTTGATGACATCATGTGACCTTCCTGACCTCAATGTGACCTTTGGCCCGCATTCCCAAACCGCGACGGCAGACGACACTTGCGGTCCGGGGACCGCTGTATTTTTTTTTTATTTTATGACAAAAACCAGATAAAACAACAATAAGTTGACAGTTTTTTACAGCGAGTTGCTTAGAGTTGCAAATAGCAAAATTCTGTGCAATTTTAGTGAAATTCAGGGCCTGTAACCAGAGGATGACAGTGGGGTATGTATCCCCCCCCCCCCCCCCCCATTCTAAAAGGTCCACAAATTTCCCCTAAAAGAGCTAAAAAGACAACCACAAAATAGATTTTATGAGTGGAGTGAGCCAAAAAATTAAGGTGGCTTTATGCTTTTTTGTTGAAAAGATTTAAATTCCGGAAAAAGTCCACTTTTTATTCCAACCCCAACCCCCTTTGCAATTTGGGGGAAAGCCCCTTTTGGAAAATCACCCCTCCCTAAAAAGACCATTTTTGGTTACAGGC
Organism: Ophioderma brevispina; assembly: GCA_023653785.1. Lineage (NCBI taxonomy): Eukaryota > Metazoa > Echinodermata > Ophiuroidea > Amphilepidida > Ophiodermatidae > Ophioderma > Ophioderma brevispina. The sequence goes on from JAMKCH010012740.1 coordinate 20,737, forward strand.
CTGAATGAAAATTTTTCACATTCAGGCACATACAATTTTTCTTGCAGTTTAGTTTACACAATCTCACTGAGAATGGCATATAGAGGGCCATACAGTAAGATCTTGATAAGATTGCTGGGCCATATGGAAGAACAGAGATACTTAAGTTTTCCTCTGAATGTGGACCCAGGGTAAAGAATAAATAAACAAAATCTTTTTAATGCCATATTTGGGGGGGCAAGAATCACTTTGAATTTATTTACAAGTGGTAATAGCTCTTGCATGTCTCTGATCAAATTTGTGTTGACGCTGCTTGAATTTGTCTAAAAGTAAAAAAAAAACAATTTGCATGGGAACAAACAGCTGTGGGTTTAGAGTCAAGAATTTACAGGACTGAAAACAGAATATATGTGGCAACCCTGTTATTATGCACCCATTTATGCCCCTTGCTCCACTGCTTTCATTTTTTATGAGTGAACCGCTACAACAAAATGGCTGGCTCTGTATGTTTTGTTGGGAGTGTTTGTAAATGAACAAACCAACTAAAAAAATAATTGCATGACCTAGTGAAAGGAGCATATTAGCATACATGCAGATGTTGAGTTGCCTTGCATGTCTTGGCTTGTGATGGTAATTTCTACCAGAAAAAAAAATATGAACTCGTTGATGGGTCATTTGTAGAACTGTAGGTTATTGTGTACATTTATTTATAATTCAATATTTCTTATATTTAATTTTTAAATAATTTTAAGCAAGTTTGCGGTATTTTTTTTTGTTGTTCACTAGATAGAGGGATAGGGTTTTGGTTGAGTTCAATGACAAAATCTTGTATGACTGTTTTGGTTTTACAAGCTGTAATTTACAAACTCCAACCCCAGTTTTGTTTAGCTGTGTGGTTTGTGGACAACTCATGTACTCACACTGATTTTTGCATTTAATTAAAATCTATTGTTGGCAGTCATTTTTTTATTGTGAATGATTACTAAATTATAATCTGAATACTATTCCCTTTGTATTCTAGAAACAACATCCAAGGCTTTTTGAAAAATTACCTGTTACTACATCATTTTTTCCCAATGAGTGCTGTGTGCTATGTGGTCACAATTTGTGACTGTCCATGATTTTTTTAGCAAGAGCAACATGGTTAGAATGGTGGCAAGGCGAAGAGGGCTAGAGGTTAAATATTTGTAAACGGCATTTCCAATTGGCTATTCAAATGACTATGATGTAATATTAGCCCATCGTAATTCTGATGAAAAGTCTAAGGTAGTGCTCAAGGGAATGAACAGTGGTTCGTCACTAGTTTCCCACGGGCCAAATTCTGGCCCACCAACTGTTTCCATTTGGCCCAACAAAACCATTTAAAAAAAACATTTCAGAAACAGATGAGAAATATGAGAATATGAAGTGCATGGCCTCAAAAATATTTCTGTAAAATGGATTCAGCCCTCTTTGGCTGTTTTTGGCTGCGGGGCAAATTTAGTTGAGAACTCCTGGAATTAGAATAGTAAGATTCCTCAACATGTATGTGTAGAAAAGTAACCACGATTTTGGCTTTCAAATGATATGGGAATTAGCACATTGTGTGTTAAGTGGGCTATAAACAGTAGTCACGCCAGGGTGTCTATTCTTCTGCTATTCGTCCCCGAGGTGGGGGAATAGGTTTTGTCTCTTTGGTTTATTGGGGAAGAATTTGATGGTTAGTCCACCGAACCATTGATTGGAACCAATGTCAATTTTTGGAAGAATTGGGGATAAACATGTGGCAAAAGGAGGGGGAACAATTCTGATTTTCTGGAGAAAAATAGGCCCCCTGCAGAAAGTGGTAGTATGGTGGTACGAAGAGTACCGATATTGCCAAGATTGTTGAAAAAAAATATCAAAGTTTGCTTTGAAATAATAGTGTTTTTGGTGCAATTACTCTTCTTAAGGTTTATGTAAAAACAAGATGTTTTATAGCAATTTAGAGTTTGTATATCATTTTTTTTTAACTTTTTCAATTTTTTTGTCAAACACTTTTTTGGAATAAAGAATTGGGAGACGCCTCCAAAAACAGCTTAATTGAATAGGCTGCAACTGGCTTCTGAAAGGGCCTTAAAATCTGAGCATTTTTAAGGTTATTATGTAAAATTTGGACCTTTGGGAAACCTATGTTTATTTCTGTAGGCTAAAACATTTTGATCTCGCCAGCAACCCATGCAAACTGAAAAATAAAGACTCTAGTTGGATGGAGTGGGTTAAGAAAATGATGAGGAAAATGAATCCCAAATTCATACAATTCGCCTTAGAAGTGCCCCGTAATAGGATTCGTTGCCCCCATGTGATAGCGCGGGGACTTCAAACTTTCAATGTGTTGTAGCATGTGTTGTCCTGTGCTCTGTGATTTGTTTGGACGATCCTATTACGTGCACTTCTAAAGCGAATTGGGGTGCGGGTGCCATTTAATCACAAGAAAAACAACTTCCAACTAAAGAACATAATCTTCAGGCCTTAATACACCGATTATTGATGTCACATGTATTAGGTGTAAATCTAAACTGGTAAAATTGTATATCTTTCTCAGTTTAAACACACACACCCCACCTACAGTTGTAGCACACAACCTCACCACCACCAACTAATCATTTGGTCCTTTCAGGCAAACATACGGGTTGTTCTTGATGCTCTGCGATGTAAATTGCAGCACATGTGCTATGCAATTAAAATTTGGTTCTCATTTGAGCCTAGTGTATGAGCCTAAGGTTATAAAACGGGAGGGTTGTGTGTTTGTGGGGGTGGGGGGGAGGAACCACCCTGGATATAGCAAGGACTGTTGTGGGTTATAACCGGGAGGCACCACACACATGGATGACGTGCCTACCTAACTCTCAACGAATCAATGAAAATGCTTGTGTCAAAGAATTTTTTAAAGATATGAGCAGCAATTTGCTGATCTGAAACATCAAAAAATAATCAAATTAATATTTTGGTATGCTTGTTTACTGTTATTGATGGACATTGGAGGTACCATAATTTATGCATGAGAGCCTTCCCAGGTTATAACTATTTCTGGCTGTATTTCTAGGTGCCTATCATCTTTGCAAGGTTCACCATTTGTAGGTAGAGCCTCAAATTGTTATTGGACAAACGAGGGTGCTACATAAGTGTATTCACCTTTTTTATAGTGCGATTTTTTTATTCGTGTCAGTTCATTAAAAAGTTTGACGATTCTATTGTGTGAGAGGTTATGCGTTTAACCTTTTAACCAGGAAAATCAATGCCACTTTTGTGTGGCGTGGATTGAGGCAACATTCTTGCATGGCTTCACCTGAAGATCGATTGCCATTCATAAGATTTAAATCCGTTCATTGATGTGAACCAGTAACCTATTGATGAACATACGACACCATGTGCATGTGCATTGTGTTGTATGGCATGTATGCTTATAAGTAGAGTGTGACTTATTGATCGCCACACCTTCTCAAAGTAAAAGTGATGTCGGTTAGATTAAATTACACAGATGTAGTGGCAAAACCACCAGATATATCATATAGGCAAAGCCCACTTCAAGTTCCATTTATTTAGCAAATTCTTGCACCTTGTACACATAGACAGGGAAACATGATGATTATCAAACATTCTATGTAAGAGTTTAACTCAAAAGGGGGTCATGAAATTTAAATTAACTTGATATCAGTATACAATAACCAAATTTTGGAAGCTTTATGAATTAAAAAAGAAGATTTAAGCTTAATAAAGTATCTACTCCACTATAGCTAAGGTAGGTAGAGCTGGGAGTTACAGTTTTATTCCTAATCCGTTTCACGGTCTTTATTTCCGTTGTTAACGTTTAAAGGTCCTAACAATGTTAACGACTGCAGAAGTTGGCGCTTCCACGCAAATTCAATTCTTGCACCATAAATTGTTCGTAATCGGGGTAAACGGCTGTGCATCGATCATAAATATCATCTTGACATAAATGTTGTTGGGTACTTGTTGTTTAATCCAAAATAACGCAGTTGAATATCCCAAAGATCTCAAACGACGAATCACGTGTGGGAGCTTCCATTAGCGCTGTCATTGTACCTTTTTTGATGACCAGATCCATCTGTTAATTGAAGCACGCGTAATTGGGGCCGTGTTATGCGGTGTATATGCCGAAGTCGCTCCACTCACATACAAGAACTTGGTAAATGGGGGATTTCCCTGTTTCCGTAAAAGTCGGGAAACCATTTCTAGAAGAAGCATTGGAACTGTTAACTTTACTTTCACTGACGGCAGGTAATTTTGGTGAAAATTTGACTTCAGCAATTAAAATAAATACTGAAAAAAGGTTAGTAGGGTTTGCTGGGACGTTGTAAAAAGTGTAGTGAATTCAAACGTGTAGTGACACTTCCGTTCGTTTAAACGGTTACACGTCACAGCACTAATATAAGGGTGTTTTAAATTGCGGTTTTATTCAACACGTGCCGTCCAAGTGAAACCATACCCTCGACCAATATGCATGAAATGACACAAAAATCAGAATATAAGGTAATTGATTGTGGGAATCAACCTGATAGAACGTATGTAAATGCTCACCTATTCATATTGCTACCAGTTAGAGACTCTCCTGCAAATGAGGAAGGAAACCATACAAAAAACCAGCCAAATGTATAGGGATTCATGATCAGAAACTTTGTTGGGGGCGGGGTAATATTTAGGGTGTAATTTTACCATAAATGTCCAGTAGTGTTTACTGCCAAAGTTTGGCCTATGCATTAAGAGGTGGTTATTGAAAGTCAAGGGAAAAAAAAGTGATCATTTTACAAGTAGTATTTACTGGTTTGATGCACCTTTGCTCACTTTGTTGTCATGCAAGAAGCAAGTAGAGGAGAAATAAACGTGTGAAGGAGAAAAGAAGAACCTATTCTATTGTGCATTCTTATGAATGTATGGTAGTTTTCTCTGTATGTAGTACACTCAATCACGGTATGACCGGGACAAAATTGCTACAGAAGGTTTTCTTGTGTAAACTTGTTGTAAAAACCTCCCGAACAAAACTAACAAAAAGGTAGAAAAAAGGAAGCATGGCAAGACATGCGAATTGGAAATGAAGGGAAACCTAGTTCCATTGTTGCCTATATTTGGTATTATACAATATTTTAAAAGGGGACGACCCAACTTAAGTAAATAAAGTTTCATCTTGATAGAATGGGCTCCACCCCTAAACCCCATCTGTAGAGTTTGCCCTTCGGATATTTCAACCGTTTTCATGTGGGAGCTAAAAACATGATTTTTAGCAATATATGTGTAAAATTAATATCGGTCGAACCAAAATGGGGTAATTTTCACCTCATAACTTCCAAACCAAAATATCCTTTAGCCCTATGATTTCATCAGGGTAAATGAGAAAAAATTAGTGTAGCTTCTCAAACTACCAAAAATGTTGACCCATCAGGTAAATCTTGGGAGTATGGGGACGATGCTATTAGCGATCAGGCCCGGCCCTTTAACTCTTGACTCTTTCTGCTGTCCAACGTAGGACCCAAGGTACTTGAGTCTAACCTTTTGAGTTGGGGGTAACGGTGTAGTGCAGATAGGTTGATGGATCTCTCATCATTGACTCTCATGTAGTCCATTCCCCTCTCGTTTGGATTTAGTTGTAGCTTGACTTAATGAACAAATCATTCTCAAATGATGCTTTGTAGCAGATCTTGTGCAGCACAGATTAGTCTACTTATCACACCCCTACCTTTTGGTGGAAGCTGCGTAATCAAGGGTCTGTGAGCTGCTGGACTTTGGTGACGTCTGGAATGCTTAGCCGCCTTTTTATGCTGCAGTCCTACCTATACCCAGGTTATTACCATTTGACGTCTTTTTAAAAATGTTCACATACTCAATTGACCCCATTTTTTCTTTCTGCTATACACTTTAATCCACAAGTGTGATAAAATTATCACTTTTTAAAGAATTTGAACACCCAAATTCAAAATTTTCGTAGCCTCTAATTTCATGGCACTTGAACTCTGGAAAAGAAGCACTTTCTATTTTAACTTCAGGTTTTTAAACATCATGGCCCCTTATTAAAGTTTCATACTGGATGACAACATTTTTATTCAGCTTGTGT